>JAOTAY010059587.1:0-18643 GCA_025629805.1 Erythroxylum baracoense | reverse complement strand
ATCCATGACAAAGAAAAAGAAAAAGAAAAAGTCAAGCTTACCAGAACTGCACGCCCCAACTCCATTAGGGAGCTGCACACATAATAAAACCTCGAGGAAAAGTTACGACAGTTACCGAGCTGCAGACAAACAAAACGCAAACAGAGAAAAAAGTGGAAGAAAAAAGGAGTTTATCACTACAATAAAACCGGCGTCGTTACCAAGCTGTGCACATAATAAAAACTCGACGAAAGTCGAAGGAAATAAGGCCAAAAAAAAAGGGGAATACAAAAGCATACCATTACTGACGAAGGAGCTAACCCTTGACACAAAAACGCAAACGGTGAAGACAGTTATCCATGCTATAAACAAAGCCGCCGTTACGGAGCTGCAGAGAAAGACACAATAATAAATAAAAAACCCAACCGTAGGCAGAGGCATGCTATAAACAAAGCCACCGTTAGCCCTGTGAGATATGCAGGATGCTAAGAGAAGAAAAGAGAGAAAAAAAATAGAAGCTTACGACTGAAACAAAACCGCCCCCGTTACCCAACCGCAGGCAGAGGCATGCTATAAACAAAGCCGCCGTTACCGACCTGCAGAAAAACTAAACAGAAGAAAAAGCTAAATATATACGACATATAGACGGTGGGGGGGTTGGGCCGCGGGAGATATGCAGGATGCTAAGAGAAAAGAGAAATGAGAAACGAGACAGAGAGAAAGAGAAGAAAGATGCTAAAAGAAAAGAGAAATGAGAAACGAGACAGAGAGAATCAGAAGAAAAAGCTAAATATATACGACATATAGACGGGGGGGTAATGACTGTCAGATTAAACGGACGAACGAGATGAATTCCGTGGTCGTCCATCCCCTTCGTCCTTAGTATATATACTTAATAACAATACTTATAGTATATCTCTTTCCAAGAATCTTTTAATTCCATCACTGTTGATGTACAACCACTAGCCAAATCATCATGTGTTATTACCTACTTCTAAAAATAAATTTATAAATCAAGAAAAATATTTTTCCTAAACTCAACTTTGTATCCTTCCATTTATCAAAACATTTATCTAAGATAATAAGCACCCTTGTTGGTGTGATTCCATAAGCAACGAACTTCTATGTTACTAAGCTCATTAAAATGAATGATTTTAAAGAAGTTTAAAATCCAGTATCTCTATTTATAATACTTAATCATGATGATGGATCTCCTAGACTGATTCAATTAAGTATCAACAAGTACTTGGAGCTCTCTTCAAGACCTTTTTACTCACATGACTTGATTTTGGCTATGTTCTCAATACATTAGCCCACTTCATAAACAAATTGACCTTTAATCATTGGTTTATAGTGAAAATGGTCCTTCAACGTCTCAAATTAATGTCTTATTATGGTGTCTTTATCTTAACTCATTCACCCCTAATGCTTCATGCCTTTCCCAATATACATTAGGATAATAATTGTTAGTACATTTTTGCCTATTTTTTCCTTCATTGCTCCAACTATATTATTTGGAGCTCTAAAGTTAACAACCTTGAGCATATTACAATAAACATTAATCCTATTTGACATACAACATAAACATTAATCCTATTTCACTTATGACATAAACATTAATCCTAATTTAACTATCATATTTCCTATTTCCTATCACTTTAGTGCCTTTTCTATTGTCTTATTGTAATGTTAGTAACATTTATCTTTTTTTTCTTATAGATATCTAACATAATAGAACCTAGTACAAACAAAGGGAAAAAAGTGGTTGCTATAAAGATTATAGAACGGAAAGATGTGTAACTTTAACCAGATCGATCATTTTAATATTCTGCCTTCAAGTTATACACAACAACTTCATTCTGCCTCAAACAACAATAAAGCTACTAGTGCAAGTTTGTTAACATTTAATACCTTCAATTACACTTATGCTCAAATATATATTTATATATTCTAAAACTTTCTTATCGTTATTCATTTGTTGTCATCTTTTGATACTAATATTCAAAAAAGAGATACAAGTAAAACTAAAGGTTGTGAAATGTAATGAATGAATGTTGTAATAAATTGCAAGTTAGTAATACAGATTGATACTCAGCAAGGTTGTCTTATAGACAAGGTCTAATTTGAAAAATTATCAAATGAGTTGAGGATTATTGCAAGAACATAATTATCTTATCTAAAACATGTTAAGGACTTGAAGGAAGACAACTTGCTTAAAAATACTTTGGAAAAAGTTGAAGTAATTGTATGAAATCTTTAACTTTATGCAGTATTGTTTCAATGATTTTGAGATCAGTTACATTTTTGGTTATTGTTCACAGTTGAAATTGAATATTGTATATAGTGAGACCCCAAATGTTTCAAATTATGTTACTTTATTATTGAAACAAAGGACTAGAGATTGTTGTTTCAAGTTGAATAAGTATTATAAATCTTATCCTTCTGATGGGAAGGCACGAAGCCATGTTCCCAAATGAATGTTTGAAGAAATTAGAATAGTTTTGTGATTATTGGGACAACTCTTAAGTTTAGGTTTGTTTTCTTTGTCTTCACATTTGCTTACATTAATTTTGTTAGATGATTTATCGACTAAGTAATGTTCTTTTCTTCATCATCATTATCACACCCAGTCTGAAGTCCCGTAATTAAGCGGAGTTTGGAGAGGTCTAATAGTACGCAGCCTTACCCCTACACAGTAGAGAGACTGTTTCCGGTACACCCCCAATGCAGATGAGATAATAAAAGAGTGATGCAGGTTAAAGAGTAAATAGGTAAATCTTGCGCGCGAAAAGATTATGAAAAATAGCAGTACACTAAATACATAAATGATATACCTGATATGGTATTCAGATCTGTTAGTACTCGATAAGCTGTCAAGTCTGGCTCGTCTTGTCTTTATTCAAGCTAGGAGTCCTTGCTTAGAACTCTGAGGGTATGACAATCCAACAGTTGCCAACGACCTTGCAAGATCTTTCCCCATATACCTGTCCTGAAAAGCCAACTTGTAGGCTCAAAAAAATTGTGAGAAGACAAGGGTTAGTAAATTAAAAATGAAAACATGTAATAATCAAAGGTCAAAGTCATTTCTAGTTGTTTGAAATGAATATGCAAGATCTATGTTTATAAGTTATACTTAACTCAATAAACACCACATTATTTATTCTACCTTATTTTTTATTTCATAAAACAAAGTGAGAAAGAACTATATGGACAAGAGTGTGATAGGATAATATTATATAAAGCCACTCACTATAAGAAAGGTAAATGATGGGTTTCAGAAGAAGCAGAAAACAACTATATAAGTATTAAAGTTTGTTCAATATTTTTGTTCATTTATTAACGTAGTAATAAGTAGTAGTATGTGGATTGAAATTTTGGTTTTCCTTTTCTTAATTTTAGAATAAGATGCAAGAGTTATTAGAGAAATCTATGTTTGAGGGGAATGAGCTCGATGTGGAAGACATTTATAATACAATACTTGTTACTCATTCCAACTATATACAAGGCCTTGGTTATAACCCTAAGCTAAATATTTCAACCTCAATATTTAAAAAAATCATTAAACAACTTTAAAAGGAAAACAATAAGCTTAAGGAAGCGTTACTAGCTGAAGTAATTAGGGGACAAGAAAATTTGAGCTAAATTAGCAAAATATGATATGTTATTCAAAAGATTACTTAGTCCAGATTATGATAAAAAATAAAAAGGAAAGTGAAATGTATTAATTCTATCTCCTATACTTTTTCTGTCACTTCTCATATGTATTATAATTTAACTTTAATACTTTTTTTCTTAGATTACAAAATGGATGAGTTGCAAATGATGAGTGATTATGTTGTGAATGGTAAAGTTATGTAATGTTTACTTTCATGTTTACACGATCTTCCTTCGATCCGAAGCTCTGTAGCGCTCATTGGTACAATTAAGGCGCCATTTGGTTCCCGAATACACTGGTCCGTCCGCCTGAGACAAAAGCTAGGGGAGCGAATGAGATTAGATACCCCAATAGTCCTAGCCGTAAACGATGGATATTGGGTGCTGAGCGTATCGACCCATCCAGTGTCGTAGCTAACGCGTTAAGTATCCCGCCTGGGGAGTACGTTCGCAAGAATGAAACTCAAAGGAATTGACGGGGGCTCACATAAGCTGTGGAGCATGTGGTTTAATTCGATGCAATTCGCAAAACCTTACCAGGGCTTGACATGTTGCGAATCCTCTTGAAAGAGAGGGGTGCCTTCGGGAACGTGGACACAGGTGGTGTATGGCTGTCGTCACTCATATTTGTTTTGTACGCGAAATCCCTAATTCAAATTAAAACGTATAATGATTTGATAGATAAGTTTCTTTTTAGTTAATATATAATTATTTTTAGTTAATATATAAATACTTTCTATATTAATACTCTCACAATATTTTTAGTTGATTTTAACTTATCCTTTTGATGAATATAGGTTCATGGACATGGACAACGGGTAATCAATTAGGTTATGCTCTAATATGTTTGTAATTTGAGCATGTTTTTAGCATGTTAGAAATATTCTAATTTTTTAGGTGATTTCTTTATTGATTGTTTTATGTATAAAAATTTCTAAGTTTTCATTAATATTTTGTATAGGAACAAATGATCATCCTTTAATGTTATATTCTTTTTTTTGGTATAAATTAATATTAATAATATTAATATAATTTTACTTTATATATACAATGCTTGAAATTTTGAGTTAATAATATTTCTCTACGATGTAATTTTACAATAATAAGAAAATAATTAACAATAAAAAACATGTTGACACGTTATATACAAAACATATTGTTTAACATCATGGATTAAAAATATAACAAATAACATGTCACGACATTCTCAGAAACGTAGCAAATAACATTTACTTTTTTCGTTATGAAAAACGTAGTAAATAACATTTGACTGTGTCATAAAAAATGTAACAAATAACATTTGGCTACGTAATAAAAAATGTAGCAAATAATATTTGGCTATGTTTTATTTTTGGTGTCAATTATTTAGCACCAAAATTTTCCTCGTCAATATTTGGTTTTTAGCTATGATTGTGTGGTTAATACTTTTTGTCTACCATTTTTGGAAATGTCACCTATAATTTTCAGCTGTAGAGAATTGACAATGTTTTATGTGACCAAACAGAAACGTCATAAATTGCTGTAGACGACGTTTTTGGAGCAATTGGAAATGTTTTTTTATAGCCAATTGTCTACTTTGTTGTAGTGACATATCATTGAATAGACATTTAAAGAATGCCTATACAAGCAATACTTCAAAATATGTTACTTCACAAGAAACTAGTGGTGATATTCCTTCAAAAATAGTGGTGATAGGTAAATGTAATGACTCCTAAAATTGACGAAATAGCATAATGTATTAAAAAGGCATAATTGTGCAATGCTAGTACCAAAAGTATTCATTTGCATGGATAAAGAAAAGATATGAGGTTGTTACTTTTATTTCTCGCTTTAAACCCAAGTCATGATCAACGTTCTCTAACATTGTGGCGTTGATATAGAATTACCTGCCAGTGGATGATTAATGTTTCAACTTCTAGCTCACTAAATTTTTAACTTGAGTTCTAAACTCTTTATTCTGATACTAGATCACGTGGCTAAAGATTTTCTCTTCTTTAGTTTTCATAAACATATCTTTACACCTAAACATATCTTTTTACCTTGTAAAGTCTTCGTAAATTATACTCAAACATCCTTAACATAATAATGGATAGATTGTCCTTCAAGATGGTCTTGTTAGAATTTTATTCCTATGGAATATTTATTAATTTATTATTTTAAATTTTAAATTTTATTCAATATAAAAAAATAAGGTAGTCCAACAAATGATTTAATTAAGTGGGTCGAAGTCAGGTGAAGAAAATAAAACATTATCGATGTAGGTAGAGTTCTTATCAAGCCTATAATGGGGAGGCTCAATAGAAGTTCTATACCTAACTACTAGATCTCTTGTTACTTGGTTAAAAATTTTTATAGTTATATTAACTCATTAAGAGATTCCTACATTAAGAAAAGTGCATAAAAATCTTATTAATATCATCTCAAACAACTTTTACAAAGGATGATCGAAAATTACATCAGCTTGTTTAAAGGTCGACGAGCTTACTCAAAGTTTTCAACAATTTACTCGCAGAGAGATGAATAGTAAAATATTTATTTTTACATTTTCTCTATTTGTACAAGTTCTTGGATGATCTTAGGCTAATAAAAAAAGTTTGGGTTATGTTAGCATGGGGTATTTAGTGCTTATATAATTGTATGAATTTAACAGATAGTTTCATATTTCTCTATAAGGAAATAAGAGAAAATAAAATGTTTTTTGCTTGAGCACATAGTGTACATATTTCATGGATTAGTTTTTGTTTGAGAATTTCCAGAAAAATAGGTGAAAAGTTCAATTTTGTGATTTTTTTATTAAAAATCATCAAAATTAAAAAAATCACCATAACTAATTGTCAAAATTTGTCTTTTTTAGCAACTAGAGATAAAAACATTCAAGCAAGAGACTTTTGTCTTTTGCATGTAGGAGAAGCAAGCAGGAGGCTCCAACTACGTAGTATACGATCCCCATATACATTGGATAACTAGCTCAAGTAGAGGTAGAGGATGCAAAACACGTCCAACACATGTAACACACACGCCATAAAGGTTGAACGTGTCTCTACACATTTGGCGCATGCATCACATGCTCCATAAAGTTGAAAGTGTGTCACTACGCTGCAATACATACAAAATGCAACCCTAGGTGCATCTTTATGTGTTTGTCTTATGAAATGCATGTGCTCCACACATTTGATCATGTATAGAGCAGTATGTGCATAACACCTGCACATGTTGACATCAACACACTACAAGATAAAAAAAAATTCTAAATCTTTAAAAATTATTAAGTAGTCCTTAAAAGTTATTTTGGATTTTTTTGGAACATATGGATGCTAAAATTGAATTTTTAATTTTAAAAAATTATCACATTGGTGATAATTAATATTTAACTCCAAAACATATTAAATAAGTCTTTAAAGTTATAATTGAGTGAAATTTGATGCAATTGACTTCAAATAAAAGAGATAAATATTATCTTACGACTTATGCGTTTTATCTATTGTTGCATATTACATTATTTATCACTTTTGAGATATTTCTATTGTAATTCTCAAATAAAGATAATTAATAATATTCTTCATAATTTTTATCTAACAACGAATAGGTGCATCAAGATTTTGTATCATACAATGGTAAGTTTGTCACAAGTTTATGTATACATAAGAAAATGTGAGGATAACATATTGGCACATCTTTTGGGCTTATGGAATTGTTTGAATGCCACTTAGAATGTAATCAACACAATGGCCTTTTAAGTTGGTATTTGTATTCTTTTACTTACATATTAGTTGTATCTGATTATTCTTCTCACAAGTGTTGGTCTTATATGAAATTATATTCATTGCTTAAGTGATCTATACTCCCACAGGTGATATAATTACAAGAGTTAATGACATATATTCTGACCGGTTTTATATGAAAGTCATATTCGTATGTATTATATGTTATGCCTACTGGTGTTTTTTGATATATCTAATAAAATACTCATATATATATTGTTAATGGATTTTAATATCATTATTATCCTATATTTATACTAGTCATGTACATTATTTGATTGTAGAAACCCGGAATGGTCTTAATTTAAAAAATGGAAATGTGATTCGAAATTTACTTTGAAGGTGGTGGACATAGTTATAACCATAATAGAAAAAACACCATTTATTCTCAAATTGTAAGTATATAAGCAAAAAAGTAACCTATATGAATTGCGAAAGGTTAAATAGAATGTGTTATTTGACCATTAAGAGATATGTACCTAACTATCTACTTAATAGACTATTGGAAACAAACATAAGAAATGACTTTCTCAATATTGTTTCTCAAAGGTACATAATTTCTTCCAATGATGAAATAGGAACTATTTTAGAATACGTTTATTTTATAATATGTATTAGGGGAGTGAGATAATATATCACAAAGATGGTTCATTTATATAGTAAACTCAAACCCTAAACATTATTATACCCAATGTTTGCTTTGTTCATTAAGATTTGAATACATTATCCTTATAGTTTGATAACTTTGTTACCACTTATAACTCACAAAATAAGGCTTCAAATGTTAATTCTTTGTTTATGTAACTGAAGAATAAAAATTAAAGAACATCATACAAACAAACATGAAAACAATAAAACCAAAACCTAAATCCAAAAAATGGCGAGGATCCTATAAATCCTCCACTTAAAGAACAAGGTCAAGCTAGTGTTGTAAGTATTCTTACAAATGTCATAAAGAATATTATATATTTCTTTTATAAAAATAAATATTATAAAAGATAAGACTGCATGAAGTAAAGCCTAGAAGGAAAAATATGAATTGTCATGTAACTCTTTGGCTTATATCATTCATGAATCTAATATTACTATAGCCATATTATGTAACTCTTTGGTTTATATCATTTATGAATCTAATGTTACTAGATAATAGAGCTTTTAATCATGTTACTTCCATAGTGTAGGATTCATATAAAGAGACAGTTAAATAAAGATGATTCAAAATTAATGGTTGATAATAACAAAGAAGCTGATGTAGATATAGGATTGTTCGTTTAAACCTTGATATTAGTTTTAGACTTATTTTGTGTAACATATTCTAAATAATTTCTTTCAAATGAAACTTGATTTTTGTATCTATTTTAAATAAAGAAGGCTATAGCTTAATAATAAAGAACTCTACCATATAATTATCTTTCGATGCAAAATATGTTAGTATAACTTTTTAATCAGATGGTTTATATAAAATGTGTTTAACTCATAATGAAATTTATGTTTCTTCATATGTTATTTGGAAGGTTGTTAGTAATAAAGGAGAATTCATTCATGTTTTTACATAAAATATTAGGTCAAATCTCTAAAGAAAGATCTACAAGATTGATAAAAGAAAATATTCTTTCAACTCTTAATTTTTATGTTCTATAGAAACGTATTTATTGTTGCAAAGGAATTTGACTAAAATAAAGAAAAAAATTCAATTTTTTTAGATTATTCATATTGATATTTTTGGATTCACATATTATTTGTAATTTTAGATATTTTAATTTATATTGATAATTATTCTCATTATGGCTATGTGTTATTGATTAAAATCTTGATAAATTTAAGATCTTTAAGATTGAAGTTGAGAACCAATTAGAAAAATCAATCAAGATTGTCAAGTTTGGTCGTGGTGGTGACTATTATGATAAACATAGGATTTTTAAAATTCCTTTTATCTTAGAAACTCATAGAATAGTAGATCTGAGATGCCCCTATAAACCCCTCCCCTCGGGAGGATACGGGAGTGCCACATCGGACTCACAAACAGAAACAAATAATATACCGATGCGGAAGCATTTAAAAAACGTACTATACATTCATTACATGTATTTTCAGTAACTGAAACGAACAAACATTTTAAGTCATTCCAAACTTGTTCAAAACATACATACATTATATCGCATGAACTTAATACAAATTTGTTCCGAAAATCGAAACCAGTTTGAAACATAGTTATTACAAAAACTTACAACAATTTGGAATCATACATTTTATAAACAAGCCAAAATATATTCAAAATACATTTTTATCAAAACAAGACTCAGACTCTATTGGCCATTGTGGTTGACTCGTCCCAGTCTTTATAATCCTCATTCTGAACCTACACAGGGCAAATCCACCGTGCTAAGCATATAGCTTAGTGAATAATAACTAATCTATATATAAAATGATAACTCATCATACTGAATCATGTAATAGCATAAGCATGCATTAACAGATTGGTTTAACAATAAAATAGACATTATACACACCTGGCAAGTCTATCTTATATACATTGTCATTGATGCATTCCAACGCTTAGAATTGTCCATCACCCCTTGCATCAAGTTTTGACTTCCTTTGCTGTGAAAACCTTTCGTTTCGCTTATGCACCCAAACCCATTCACCTGGTTCGAAGGAACTTGCTTTTTACCTTTATTTGCTTTTTGTGCATATATGTGATTCTTTTTCTCAATCTATGCACCTGCTTTCTCGTGTATTGTTTTAACCAAGTCAGCCTTCTTTTTGCCATCTAAACTAGCAATCTAAGTTAAAGGCATCAAATCTAACACAGTTAATGAATTAAAACCATAAACAATTTCAAATGGAGAATAACTTGTAGAAGAATGTATCGAACGATTATATGCAAACTCAATGGATGGCAAACAATCTTCCCAAGTTTTTAAGTTCTTCCTAACAATTGCACGCAATATGGTTCCTAAAGTCCTATTAACTAGCTCAGTTTGTCCATCAATTTATGGATGACATGTAGTAGAAAGTTATAATTCAATCAGTCAATTACACTTACTAAGTGTATATGCAATGTTCATATGACCCAGTTTCAATTATTACGTTATTGTGACTGAGTGCCTAAACTGTCCCGTATTCATTGTGGATACCGAGCTCATTGATACTATCCCTTACCTATTGCAGATACAGGGCTCATTGCATATATCGAGCCTTTGGCTCTATACCACATTTCGAAACTTTAAGCTCATTTTCCGTGGCTACTCATGTCACAACTATCATTATCTGATCATGCATTCATATATGAAATGCATCTCATTCATATTCAATCAATTATATTTTCAATCATTCCCATTCAATCACATATTTAGTCACATATACATATATCATCGAGCCTTAATCTGGCATTCAACAAACATGTTGAGTAACACATATTTCACCAAATTCACATTTAAGGAACACTTCAATATCACATTTATCAATCAGACTCTTCAGACCTTTATGTTCGGAATCAGTACAAACAGTTCATTCCACATTCAGTACAGAATCTATAGCAAACAAATATTAAGTGAGACCATCTAGGTTACTCACAAATCGCTCCAGAAAGCTATTGTCTTGAAGTCCTGACAATGTTTAGATGATGGCGCTCTAAATGCTCCTCTATATCATGCAAAACACATTTACACATAGCACAATTTTGCATAATGGTATAAGTATTCAGTTATGCACGTCTATGTGCATAAAATATGTACAATGCATGTTTATGACAATTTCAAGTTCCTTATCATTATTTTAGTCACAATATTCATCCATATATCAATACTCAATTGATCAGTCCAGATTTGTCTAAAAACACTTTTGGGTCTACTTTGCATGATTATTATCATCAGGAAAATGGTGTATTTCTATAACACTTTCTTCTAGAAAATTGTTCCCCTATACCTTAAGTTTCTAATGACTCCAAGATCATTCAATTTGGTTCATTATTGTATGAGTTATGCTCAAAATACTGTAGACTACGTACATTTGAAATTTAGCTTGTGCATGATCATGCTGTCAAGTTGTACAACTCATATCTCTCAATTCCAATATCCAAAAATTAAAAAATTTATACCAATTGAAATCTAAGAGAATAAGCTACAACTTTTGTGAAGACACTTTTGTCTGATTCAGCCTACATCAATACAGTTTATTCAATAACAATAAGACATTATTTCTGTCTCAGGTAGTGTTATAGCCTAAGCCAAGACTCAACTTAAAGCCATATTTTGAAATTCTTAGAGACAGAATTAAAATTCGACTTGCTCAAGAAAGTTGTATAAATATGTCTCTAGTTTAATATTAATTAAGAATCAACTCATTTGGAAATATATAGGTCAAGATATAAGCAAACTACCGAAGCATGTTCAATGCAAATATTCCAGTTCATAATATTCCAGCACACCTCAACATTTTCATCCTAAACTCATCAATCAATTGCATCCAATTTAATTCAGATGGCTATAAATTTTGGTGGAGATAAATAACAATGTATTATGAATTCTTTGGTTCAAATATCATGTCATTTGGAGGTCAAGAGAAGAAGTTATAACAAAAAGAGTGAAGTATGTTCAATTTCAGAAAACCTTCAGGTGCATAATCGTGCACTCATTATTTTCCAGATTTTGCAGCATTTCTTCTCTTCTTCTTCTATCATTTTTTTCTTCCGAATTTCACTCTCCTATCTTATTCAACTAACACATAAATTATCTTTTCTACCCTCCTTTCAGTTCAACATAACACAACAAATCAAAAATCCAGGATTCAACATAAACATAAAAAATCCGATCCTCACTCTCGCATATTTCCAATTTCTGCATTTTCATTTTCTGTATCTTTCTTCCATCTTCAACAACACTTTTAGTTCATCTAACTCTTCTCTATATCAAGATCTCACCAAATCCTCATTCCACTCATGCATGCATTCATTTGTAAATACTCATTTCAGTTCATCTCAAAACACCCAAGTGATTTACGTACATCATCAGCGAAAACATAGTATATTTATATATCAACTTGGATGAATTTCTGCACCTTCATTTTACCCTAATATCACAAGCATTTCAGTCCGATTCAAACATTATCAAAAAGCCATTCACGGTATCACAAAGCTTAAAACTCAACTTACTTGATTTAGCTAAATTTTCAGCAATGCAAACTTCGGTAAATGGATGAACAATGAGATTTTAACAACAATCAAACTCTCTCTATGGACTGCAATTCTTACTTTGATGTAAGAATCAATAGCCAAGTTCTCAAACATAAATCACAAGCTGTTCGGTGTGTATGACAAAGGAAGATAATTTCAGTGTTTTCGGTAATGAACAAAACCAAATGAAGAGTAAACTCAAACTGCAGAATCTTCCTTCCTAAACACGTAACTATGTGTATTACTTTTTCACTACCACGTGTCCCTATTGCATGTAGTGTATTTGTCACTATTTCACTAGTCCACATGTCACACTATCATTGGTCCATAATTCAATATTTTTCCTAGTCCAAAAATACTCCAAAATTTTGGAAATTCTCTAAAATTCACCAAAAATTCCGAAATAATATTAATAGTCTCCAAATCAATTTTTAATACACTCCAATTTAATATTTAAGACACTTAGAACTCACGATTCCCATTCATAAATCAATTTTACCCGAACAATGTCAATAAATGCATGTACAACCATATTAATGTGCAAAAATCAATATTCTTGTGTATGTGTACACCACATTATGCATAAACATGAATTATACTTCCCAATTTCTCAGTAACCTCTTATAAACACTATTTTAATCTTATTCTAAGTAAAAGGATGTTACAACTCTCCCCTCCTAAAAGGAATTTCGTCCTCAAAATTCTTATCTGATGGTTTGAATAGGTAGGGATATTGTTTCCTCATATGATCCTCTGTTTCCCAAGTTGCTTCCTCAGTCGAGTGATTTCTCCAATGGACTTTCACCATTGGAATTACTCTGTTTCTCAGCTGCTTTGTCTTATAACCCACTATCTGTATTGGCTCTTCAACATAACTTAGATTACTAGCAACCCCAATATCCTGAGCCGATAATATATGTGTTGGATCAGATTTGTATCTTCTTAACATGCCCACATGAAACACATTATACAACTGAGATATCTCATTAGGCAAAGCTAACTTGTATGCCAAAGGTGCTATCCTCTCAAAGATTTCATAAGTACCAATGTACCTAGGGCCCAATTTTTCCTTTTTACCAAACCTCAGCACTCCTTGCCAAGGCGACACTCTCAGAAACACTCTGTCTCCCGCATTGTATTCCATATCCCTTCTGAGCTGATCTATATAGCTTTTCTGTCTATCTTGAGTCACTTTAATTCGGCTTCTGATCAGTTTCACCTTATCCAAAGCGTCTTATACCAGTTCCGGACCTTCAATCATTCTCAAACTCTCTTCATTCCAATACAAAGGTGATCGACACTTCCTGGCATACAATGCCTCATACGGTGCCATCCCGATACTACTGTGATAATGATTGTTAAATGCAAACTCAATCAATGCTATGTATTGATCTCATGCTCCTTGAAACTATAATACACTTGCTCTGAGCATATCCTCAATAGTTTGGATTGTTCTCTCACTCTGTCCATCTGTTTGAGGATGAAATGCAGTACTGAAGTTCAACTTTGTATCCAAAGTTGCCTGCAAACTCTTCCAGAATCTCAAAGTAAATCTGGGATCCCTGTCCGATACAATGGACACTGGAACCCCATGCAATCTAACCACTTCATTCACATACCTCCGAGCCAACTGGTCTAGTGAGTTATTCTCCCTCACTAATAAGAAATGGGCCGACTTAGTTAATTGGTCCACTACAACCTATATAGCATCATTTTGTCTCAAAGTCTTAGGCAAACTTATAATAAAATCCACAATGATTCGTTCTCATTTCCACTCTGAAATAGGCAACGAATATAGCTTCCCAACTGGAGCCTGATGCTTAGCCTTAACCTGCTGGCATGTTAAACATTTAGAAACAAAATCAACTGCTTGCTTTTTCATTCCAGGCCACCAGAAATGTTATTTCAGTGTGTCATACATCTTAGGGGTACCAGGAAGCATAGCATAAATGACCATATGAGCTTCCTCTAAGATTTCCTTCCTCAGATCATCCACATTAGGCACGCATAATCTCTTGTTTAACCATAATGTTTCGTCCCTCAATTCAAATTCAGACTTAGGATTCATCTTAACTTTTTCTATCAGTTTCACCATGTCAGGGTCTTTGCTCCGAACCCTTTTTATTCTATCATGTAACATTGGCCTCAGTTTCAATGTGGCTATTAATGCGTCATTATGCTTAAGATTTAACTCCACATTCAAAGCTCTCAATTGAATTAAGTTTGGTAACCTCGATAACTAAATCTGAGCTACATAGGTATTCGACTTTCTGCTCAAAGCATCAGCCACTACATTGGCTTTTCTCAGATGATATTCAATTGTACAGTCATAATCTTTCAACAACTCTACCCATCTCCTTTGTCTCATGTTCAGTTCTTTCTGACTTAACAGATACCTCAAACTCTTGTGATCAGTGTATATCTAGAATGTCTCTCCATATAGATAGTGTCTCCGTATCTTTAGAGCAAAAACAACTACGACTAGCTCTAAATAATGTACTGGATAGTTAATCTCGTGAGACCTTAGTTGTCTCGATATATCACCTTGCCATTCTGCATCAATACACATCCTAATCCTTGATGCGAAGCATCACTGTATACAACATATCCACCAGTTCGTAATGGTATAGCTAACACCGGTGCAGTAGTCAACCGATGTTTCAACTCCTAAAAACTCTTTTGACAGTCATCACTCCATCTAAATGCTACATTCTTCCTCAGAAGTTTTGTCAGTGGGGCTGAAATCAACAAGAACCTCTCGACAAACCTCCGGTAATATCTAGCTAATCCTAGGAAGCTTCAGATTTCTGGTACATTCCTCGGAGCTTCCTAATTCATGACTACCTCTATCTTCATTGTATCCATTTGTATGCCTTATCCAGATACTATATAAATACTATTTGACCTAGCCAGAATTCACACTTACTGAATTTAGCATACAATTATTTCTCCCTCATAATCTGTAAAATCACTCTTAGATGCTCATCATGTTCTTCTATGCTCTTTGAATACACAAGTATGTCATCAATGAACACAATTACAAATCTATCCAGATAGGGCTGAAATACCTTATTCATCAAGGCCATAAATGCAACTAGGTCATTAGTTAACCCGAACGACATTACTAAAAACTTGAAATGCCAATACCTGCTTCTGAATGCACTCTTCGGTACATCAACCTCTGCTATCTTCAACTGATAGTACCCAGATCTCAAATCTAACTTGGTAAACGCCTGAGCTCCTTGCAATTGATCAAATAAGTTATCAATTCTAGGTAACGAGTACTTGTTCTTTACTGTGACCCTATTCAGCTGCCTCTAATCGATGCACAGTCTCAGGGTTCCATCTTTCTTCTTTACAAATAGAACTGGAGCTCCCTAAGGTGAAACACTGGGTTTAATAAAACCTTTTTCTAGCAACTCCTATAGTTGAGCCTTTAACTCCTTTAGTTCTATAGGTGCTATCCTATATGGAGGAATAGATATAGGAGCAGCACCTAGAACCAAGTTAATTGTGAACTCTATTTCTCGATCTGGAGGTAAACTAGACAATTCAGCAGCAAACACATCCAAGAATTCCCTAACAATAGGAATGTCTCGTACTTTCTGCTCAACTCGTGTATCAATAACGTGGGCTAGATAAGCCTCACATCTACCTTGCATCAACCTTAAGACACTCATAAATGAGATCAGCCTGGCTAGCACTGCTTGACTAATACCTCTGAAAATTGCTTTCGGCTGATTAGGAGATTCCAATACTATCTCTTTAGTGTAGCAGTTCATGATAACCCTATGAGCAGCAAGCCGATCCATGCCTAGAATGACATATATCTCCCTTAACTATAATATAATCAAGTCTGCTTCTAATTTTTCCTGATCAACTCTAATCAAACACCTCTTGCAGACTTCCCCAGTCACGGTGGTACTACCTATTGGTGTACTCACCTCCAATCCATGTTTCAATTACTCTCTATCATAATGCAACTTACATGCCAGATGCGGTGCAATAAATGAATGCGTAGATCCAAGATCTAGCAATGCAAATACTTCATAATCAAAGATAAGCAACGTATCTGTAACGACATCCGAAGAGTCCTGAGCCTCCTGTCTGGTCATAGCGTATATTCGGGCCTAAGACTGGGATTTGTTGCTCCGAACCTCAGTCTTGACAGAAGGACTTCCAAAACTCACTCTGCCTCTGCCTCAGTCTCTCTATCCAACACCACTAACTCTACTATGCAAAACGATAATCTCACTTAGTGATCCTCCTCTCATACTAGACTGTGCTCTAATTGTAACAGGACAATCCTTAACTTGATGATCAAATGAGCCACATCTAAGGTAAGCTCCAGACAATCTCCAGCACTCACAACTGTGCTTTTTGCTTTTTCCCACAGTACTCACAATTAGGTATCTGACCCAATAGTGCACCTCTTTCACTACAAATTGTACAAAATTACCCCTCTATCTAAACCTCGACTGTTTTGATCCAGCAGGTGGTCGAAATGGTCTATTCTGGTGCTTACTAAACTTCCTTCCAGAACTACTCTGAACTTCACTGGGCCTCTTCTTAGACTCTTGTCTATGTTCTCCCTGATCATCTCTCACCAATTGTTCTATTCGGATTGAGGCTACTCTGAGCTCAGAAAAACTACTTAGGTTGGTGATTGTTAGCCTTGTCTGAATTTCCATATTTAATCCATCTTCCAATCTCCTGCACTTATCTTCCTTAGAGGAATCAAGGCAATTGCATAACCCATCAGTTCATTAAATCTGATCTCATAATCTGCTACTGACATTCTGCCCTATTTCAGATTCATAAATTCCTTCATCTTTCTGTCTCGGTAGATTTTGGGCATGTAATTTCCCCTGAAGACCCTCAGAAAGTCTCCCTTATTTAGATTGCAAGGCTTGGTGGTACTGCCTGGAATAGTCTTCCACCATTGATGTGCTAGATCATGCAGTAGTGAGACCACATAATCAAATCTCTCATCAGCTTCACAGTCTATTTGATCAAATACTCGCTCAGTCCTCTCTAACCATCCCTCGGCCTCTACAAGGTCTGTACCTCCGTAGAAGTCCATAGCCCTTACTTTCATAGCCTATCGTACCTCCTCTCCCTTCTTTCGAGAACTCTTTGAGGCATTCCCTCAGGTCGAGGCACAGAAGACTCTCTACTGGCTCTTGTCGATCCTAAGTCAACTGAGTGTCCTTCCTGATCACCTATATTACATGACCTATCATAAACAATAATTCCAATTATCATCCGCATATCTCACTATATTTCATGTTTAACATTTCTATATGTCCCTACGGATGCCAACCATGCTCTGATACCAAAATGTAACACCTCATTACCATAAATTACATATTGGAACACCCTGTGGACATTCCCGTATATAATCTATAATAATGACATATTAGAGGCAACACATATCCAAATTAATCATGGAATCAACTATTATACAGAAAAGTCACCAAATTTTAAAACCAACTGCATTCCTCGTTTCATTTCATAAAAAACCAAACTTACATTGTAGCTTTATAAAATCATCTGAATATATAAAAATATCAAATCCCTATACATAACACACTACTTGACAGAGGAATTGCATATAAACTACTAACTAATCCTTCAGTCTCATTGATCGACCTTTGAGTCATTTCTTGACAAAAGTACAAGAATTAGTCTTCTTGTAGAGTCCGTCTGTCTCTAATGTTCTCTCAGACCTGAAATATCAACGCTGCAATTTTGGTGAGTTTGTGAACTTAATGATGTAACTATCCTCGATGGTTCACCTAATTCATACCACATATCAAATCATATAAGCACATAATTCACAACTTTCCATTTAACAATTTGCACCATATATCATAGAATGCACATATCCCAATCTCATTTAAGTACATAATCACATTACAATTAATCAGTCAATTACACTTAATAAATGTATATGCAATGTTCATGTGACTCACTTTCAATTATTACGTTATTGTGACTGGTCGGGTCGGTCGTGTTGGGCCCGAGCCCAGTCGCAATGACTCACAGGCCGATCGGTACAATCTTCAAAGATCAG
>JAOTAY010059491.1:0-18660 GCA_025629805.1 Erythroxylum baracoense | reverse complement strand
TCATATTTTTCATAACAATCACATTTCTTAACAAAGATACCGGGAAATGTCATGAATGCATGTACAGTCATTTACATATGCAAAATTCACTATTCACTTATATGTGTATGCATGAACATGTCAAGGCATTTCTAAACGCCCATGGACCACTTAAAATTACTATTATACCCTTCCCAACGGTGATGGGATGTTACAGATAATCCTAAGACTCCCTTATTCTTAGGTAAATAAACCTTTTTCTATTGCATTCTAGCACTCTTGGTAGATTCCTACTGTCCATTCCATAGAATTTTATTAAAGATCCTCTCAACAATTTTAATTATCTTCCTAGGTATAGCTAAATATAAAGACCAAAATACATTGATAGAATTTAGCATAGAGGATATAAGTTGGATCCTAATAGCAGTAGATAGAGTTTTAGAGCTCTAAGATGCAATTTTTCTTTTGATTCTTTCAACTAGTAAGGAAAAACCACCAAAAGTATGATTAGGAATTGAAATTGGGATACCAAGCTAAACTATTGACAAGGATAAATGTGTGAAACCAGTGATGGGTTGGATAGCTATGTCACTCTTTAAAGTAGATTCAGACAAGTAGAAACCACTTTTTGTATAATTAGCTTCTAAACCAAAGAGAATGCTAAATATTTTTAAAGCTTTCATTAGTAGAGAAAATAAAGTTTGATCTACCTTAGAAAGCAGAATAAGATCATCTGCAAAGCTCAAGTTTGTAATCCTTAGTTTTTTGCACTTGGAGTGATATTTAAAAGCTTTAGTTCACTCTACCATAGCTTTAAGAGTTCTATTGAAAACCTTTATAATAAGGGAAAAGAGATATGGAGATAGGGGATTCCCTTATCTAATTCCCTTAGAGCTTTTAAAATGTTTACTAGGCTACCCATTTACCAAGAATTTAAAGGTAAGAGTTGTGATACATTTTGAGATCCACTATATGAAGTTTTATGGAAAATCCAAAGCCTGGAGAGCATTAAAAATGAATTTCCAATTAATATATCAAAAAAATTTCAGGTTAACCTTGAGGAAGCAGTTCTTTCTTCCTCTTCTGAAACCATAAGCTTTGACAAGTTCTTACAATAATAACATATTATCTCCTATAGCTCGACCTGGGATAAAGGCCCCTTGAGAAAAATCAATGTAGTTCCCCAACACTCCTTTTAATCTTTGAGCTAGCACCTTAGAGATGATTTTATAAATTGTATTACAGCATGAAATTAGCCTAAATCAGAGGAGTTATGGTCACCACCTTTGGGGACAAGAGTAATGAAAGTCCTATGGAATTCTGTTAACATCTTTCCTTTATTGAAGAACTTAAGTATTGCATCAATCATTGTAGGCTTGATTAGGTGCAAAGCTTTGTTGAAAAATAGAGGATAAAAACCATCCAGACCAGGTGCATTGTAGGGGTTCAAGGTCTTCAATGAGTCTTCAATTTCCTACTTGGAGATAGGTTAAGTCAACATTCAGTCCAAGAAGCAAGGAATGCTAGGAATTAAACTCATGGTTGTTATGTATTAGCGAGACTATTTTGTTATTGTATTTCTAGAGATAACTACCCTATGGAAAAAAGTTGTATTCTTGTCTCCCACCCTTTGGAAAAAAGTTGTATTCCTTTCATACATTAGATCCTCGACCTCTATTTTAGGAAGGAATAATCATAAGTAAGTGCATTGTAGAAGTGTTCCATTGTAGATCTTTCCTAATTCTATTGGTAGGGGGACTAAGGATCAGTTTGGAGCTGGGATTGAATTCTCTTAAGGGCAGTTCTTACTGTATTAAAAGATGGTGAGTGTTTCAAATATTGTTCTTAAACAATACTTTCATTTCTTGCTTAATGAGTGAGAGCTTCTTAGCAAGAATGAATTTCTTGGAACCTTGCAAGGGTGCACATAAAGCTTTCAAAATGTAGGAGTCAAATTTAGCAAGTTTAGCAAGGAATTTGTTGATTTTAAAGGGAGAATAAGTTCTATCTATCTCTAGGTGAGTTATAACAGTTAAGTTACCTGAAAGGCTTTGTTGGTGAAGTGAGTTTAGTTGCTTGTAGTTTATAAACCATATTTAATTTTACATGCATCTATCTAGTTTCTTCTTAATAAATTTATCCCCTGTTTGTTTATTACACTAGGTGAAGAAGCTACCTCCCCAAGGACATCTAAAACTTGAATGTCAAATAAGCATTGTCTCATTTCATTACAAGGGCTGCCTACAGATCAAACCCCTTATGCTTCCTCAAGATTAAAGAAAGCATTGAAGTCCCCAACAATAAGCCAAGTTTGAGAGATTATAGATGCTAAGAATTTAAGATGGCCCCAAAATGTAGATCTCTGATAGGCATTGTTATGAGCATATATAAAAGAAATAAGGACATACTTGATTCCTTTCAAACCATTTCAAGATGGACCAATTAGTATTAGGTGAAACTGATTCCAATGGTAACAACCATTGTATTGTAGACAATCAGTAGTCACCTATTGGGGTGGTGATTGTAATTGGAAATTAAGTCCCAATGCCTAGGCAAAAAGTTAAGAATGTTACAGTTTGGACGTTTAATACTTGTATCCAAGAAACCAGTTATAAAACGTTTATTCTTTAGTACTATACCCCTCATCAAAAGTTTCTTGTGAGGGGCATTAGCCCCTTTGATATTCCAAGCCAATATAGTTATATGTTAGACAACCTAGTTGGGTTCATCTTCTTTCTGCTCGAACTTCTTTTAGAAACTTATTCAAACTCTTCATCCTATTTAGGATTTTTTGGTTGGAGTTGCTTGGGTGCACCTATCAAGCTTATAGTTGACAGTTTCCTCATAGAGAGGTGAATTGTCATGTATTTATTCCCCAACCTTATTTGATAAGCTATTAGTTACAACTGACAAATGTTAAGTTTGTGTAAAAGCTTATGGAGTTGGCTACACATCAGCTTCTATGTTAAGTCTATTATTACCAACTATCAAAGTTATTGTTTGTGCAAAAGATTGTGGGGTAGATTATGCATCTACTTCAATGTTAAATGTTATGTCTAATTTCTATTGCTTTTAATTAGCTTCATATCTTGATTTTGGTTACAAATTCTTATGTTTTGATCCAAATGTTAGATCAATTGGGTGAAATCGGTGTGAATATTGTATGAATATTAATTGGTTATTTTATGAATTTTACATAAAAACACCAAAGTCATGTAAATTTTGCATAAAAATTAAAATAAATAAAAAGAAAAAGAAAAGAAAAGTTGTGACATGTGTCTCCACCTTAAAGGTGGCGTGGTTTGTCACCACCTTATGGTTGTGATAAGTCACCATCTTAAAGGTGGTGTGACTAACATTTAATTAAGTTAAATGTTAGTCACGGTGGTGACTTCACCACCATGCAGAATTAACATTTAAGTTAAATGTTAGTCACGGTGGTGACATATTAGTCATGGGTTAGTCACCCCCATGCATGGCTAGTCATGGGGATGACTTAACTAGTCAGCCTGTGCAAATTTGTAGACACTAACTTTGAGTCTAACATGTGTAGGTTGACGGCATAACAATCCTACAAACCTAAACCTAGAGTCGGGCTATAAAAAGAAGGGGAAGGATAAAAAAGAGGGCGTGGCAGTTGAAAAGCATAATCTTTTATTCACTGTTTCATTTGTTCACTCACACAGAGATACTATAGACATGAGAGGCATAGAGAGATAAGAAAAAGAAGATAAACAGAGAAAGGAAACAAAGTGAGTTGGGAATAAGAGAAAAACAACAGAGAGGTGGAATCTTAGGAGAGGCCGAAAGTGAGAGCTAGAGCTGAATCCCATTCAACTTGAGTGAGCATTCATCTAGGGAAGAAGTTGAAGTGGAAGATGAGAGCAAAAGCTAGAAGCTTTAGAGGGACTGGAGATCTCCACAACTCTTCATCTGATAATTTGTTTGCCTATTCTATTTCTTGTTTGGTGCTTTGTTTCTTTCATTTTACTATCTGTTATTAACTGACTTATATTCTTATTAGTTTAGTCGACTGTTATTTGTTTCTTTTGATAATCCATTGGGTATTCACTATTTTATTATTGCTTTAATACTTTTTTTGACAGTAGCATGTGATTAAAGTGTTTAATGATGAATGTGGTGATATCTGTGATGGGTTGATCTCTTTTCTTAAGAGTTAATGTAGCTATTTAGTTCAATATGCATGATTGGGTGTCTTATTTATTGTTGTGGTTTCTGAACTGAATGGATGTAATAGAATGGCCAAAATTTGCATCATTTTAGTGCTAAATGAAGATTCAAGAGATGAAGTTTAAATACGGATTGAGAAACTATAGACATTTAGGTTAAGAACTAGAAATATATTAACTTAAGTGGTAATTGGTAGTCGAGTTTTCATAATTAATTCAGATAATAACTTGTTGAATACGAAAGTTGGAATAGCTTAGTATTCGAAATTGATTTAGAACCAAACTATTAATTTTAGTAAGACAACAATCTGCACATTTTTCTTTATTCATACATAGGAGATTAAATTAGTGAAGTTAATTCTCAAGAGTTTTTCCACTTCGACTAATCTATTTATCTTTGCTCCCAATTGATTCCGTGTACTTCTCAATTTAATTTCATAATTTTCCTTAAAAGGTTTCACTCAACAATTGGGATAGAACGTCTAGGACTGCATTATTTTTATTCTTATTTTAAATTCAAATCTAATTTAAGTTGACCAATTTCACCACCGTGGGAGATGACCTCGGGTTATCAGCTACAACTATCTCGTATACTTACAAGTAGGATAACCTAGGTCATTTTAGAACTTTTTGGGCATAACAAGTTTTTGGCACCATTTCCAAGGAGGTGATTAGTGTTTTGAACCTGAATTAATTTTGATTATTTTTATTTGCTAAAGTGATTTTAATTATTTCCTCGATTTTTTTGTCTATTTATGCATACATTTTTTTCATGTTGTTTCGTTGAGTTGTTTTAGTAATTTTCTTATTAATTCACTATTGTTTTTATTTGGTTTATGCGAGGAAGGACGTCTCAGGAAGGTGAACTTGCTCCCTTTATTGACAACATACATCAGATAAGAGAACTTCCAAGGGACTTTGAAGACAATCTCGAGGGACTAAAACCAGAAGATCAATAGATGGGTGAAAGGCAGCCAGTAATAAAGGAGTATGCTAGACTGGTAATTGGTATTGCTACTTCATGCATTCATCTGGGTGAGGCAACCATAAATTATGAGTTGAAGAGTATCCATTACAATATGCTGCTCTTTCTATAGGGTTCCCAATGAAAACCTTTAAACTTCATTTGGTAATTTTATACCACTCTTCAGAAATTCCCGTTGGATGGCCTAAATGAATATCAACTGAGGATGAGGTGTTTCCTATACAAATTGAAGGATCGGGGCAAGGCACAGCTGATGACCATTCCACCCGATTCATTGACTATATGGGAAGAGGTGTACAATAAGTTCATGGGAAAGCTTTATTCCTACCAGAAGACTTCTGAGTTGCGAACAATGATAGCTACCTTCACTTAGATGAAGGGAGAGCCACTCCATGAGGCATGAGAATGCTTCAAACTCCTGCTCATTCAGTGTCCACACCATCATTTTCCACTCCACATGTAAAACCAGTTCTTTTATGATGAATTAACACAACAATGGCAGTATATAGTGGACAATGCAGTAGGAGGAGCTATGAGAGAGAAGGCGGCCAAAGAAACATATAAGATCTTTGAAATGTTAGTGACTAATTCTCAACAAAAGTGTTTAAGGGAAAGAAGAGTTGGAGTTCATAAAGTGAGCTCGAATCAAGAATTGGCTATACAGTTAGCTGAGTTGACAAGGCATGTGAAGATGCTAACTACAAGGCTACCCCCAAACGTTCCAAATCAAGAGGTATGCCTTATATTTGGAAATTGTGGTCATGGAGCTAATGTTTGTTCTTATTCTTATGAGCCTTTTGCATATGGGTAGGAACAAGTAAACTTACTTAATGATTTTCAACCAAGAGAGTGAAATGATCCATACTCAAACACGTACAACTTTGGTTAGAGAAACCACTCTAATTTTTCATGGAAGACCAATAATCCATCAGTACAGCCCCAACAACAGTATCAAAATTTTTAGAGGCTGAATTATTACCAAGGGTAATCCTCACTTCAAAACCTACTAAGCAAGCCTTCTTTGGAAGAAAGTCTGAGGAAAGTCTGAATGCATTTATTCAAGTCATAACTCAAAATCAAGAAACATACAATAAGAGTTTGATTCTTTGGAGGCATCTGTGAAGAGGAATGAGATCCAATTAGGGCAACTCGTAGCTTAATTGCACAACAATTAAAAAGGTAAGTTGCCCAGTTAACCCGAGCAAGCACAAGCAGTCACTATTCTGAGAAGTGATAAGGTAATCATATGCATGTTGAGATCCCTTCTAATCTTTTTGGTGCAGTTAGTCAAGAGGAGAAGAGCCTCCCCGACGAAGAAAGTAAGTAAAATGGAGGAAGCAATGGGCATGACAACCCTTCAAGTCAGGTTCAAAAGGATGAAAAACTGGGGTATGCAACCGACTACAATGAAGGACCAAGATTGCATAAGGTGACTAATCCTTATAGACCACCGATCCCTTATCCGAGCCACCTTAACGAATTGAAACAAGATAAGTAATTTTTTGATCTTTATAATATATTTTCCAAAGTTAATATTAACCTACCCTTGTTAGGTGTAATCAGAAACATTCTAGCTTATGTGAAATTCAAGAAACTAAGCACCAAGAAATGAAAGTTCAAGCCAAACAAGAAGGTGATAGTTTCAGAGGTTGTAAGTGCGATGCTAAAGCAACAATTACCCCCCAAATTGAAGGATCCAGGAAGTTTTCTTGTGCAAGTATCAATGGGAAATGGCGATGAGGTTAAGGATTGGGTGAGTATAAACCTTATACCTCAATCTATTTATAAGAAACTGGATCTAGGACAATTATGACCAATCAATATGTGCCTACAATTAGCTGATAGGAAAATTCGTTATCCGAAAGGAATAATGGAAGATGTGTTGGTGAAGGTTAGCAGATTGATTGTTTCTATAGATTTTGTGGTCTTAGACACAGGGGAGATTAAATAACAAGGGAAGGAGCACACCATACTCTTAGGGAGGCCTTTTATGGCCACTACTAGTACCTTGACTGATGTGAAGAACAGAAAGTTAAGCATGATTGTTTTAGGAGCAACAGTAGAATTCTCAATCTTTAATGTTGAACATGTTCCTACAACTACTGTTTATGAAGAATGCTCTCATGTTGATTAGTTTAATCTTATAGACTTTGATTTTATGTTGTAGGAAGAAGAAGAAAAGAAGTTAAGCTTAGCGAGGGAGATTGATAAGTGCTGTGAATTGTTGGATGATGGAACTGCGGGAGAGGTTGGAAAATTTTTAGAGAAGAAGATCCGTGAAGAGTGGGCAAAAGTGGAATCGATCACTTTGGACAATCTATATCAGTTCTATTTTGTCTTTCAATTTAGTTGTTTGTTATTTCTTTTAGTGAAACTCAACTTAATCTATTTGAATTGTGTGCATAGGCCTTCTTTTCAATCTCTTTTGTTTGTCTTACTTGTCGCCACTCGCAGCCGTCTCCACTCATCAATTTTGAATGCCATGCTTATTGTATGCTTCACACCGTATCGACCCAGCTACCACCACACTTTCATATCATATTCCTTTCCCTATTCTTTTTATTATCCGTACTGTATGCAGTTTAATTTCTTTTAGTCTTTAATGTTTATCCTCGTTTGTGTTAATTTTCTCTTTTGCCCTAGACCCCTATTTTACCTTTTTTGTGTCACATTAGGAATAATGTGATGTTTAAGTGTAAGAGGGAGTATTCATTGTGTATTGTGTGCTTGTTTTCCCATTTATTATTTAGGGATGCATGATCATTAAATGAAATCAATTGGGATTAGAAATGCATAATATGAGTGAATGAGTATACTTGCATACTTAAACTGATTAACTTAGATTTCAGTTAAAAGGACAATAGCTTGTTGTGATAGAAGAATGACATTTTTCATTTGGTAAGAATTTGAGCCTTTTTGAATTATTAAACACCAATTTCTAGTATTCTTTATTAAGAGTGTTCTTTCATGATTAAGGAACTCTAGAATTTGCTTGCAAATACAAGTTAAGATCACATAACCTTATGCAAACGTTGAAATGATGAAGGCAATTAGGATTTATCCTGCTAGCTTAGAAAGCCACCATAATGTCACCATTATTGAGCCCCCTTGAGCTTAAATAAATATGTTTCTTTCTTCAAACCTAAAATATAAGCCTTGAACTAGATTGTTTATTCACTTTATTACACCTACCATAAGGGCAAGTTGAGCATTTGAAAAGGTATAATCGGGTTTAGGCAATAAGTGTAGGGGAATCATAGCTTATAGTTGGCTTTTGAGTTAGGGATGGGTATAGTTGTAGTAATTTTCTCTCCTCTATATTTTTCTTCCCTTAATTTCCTCGTTTTAAATGAATAAATAAATAATTAAAAAAGAGAAAGAAAAAATAAAAAAGACATGAGAAATGAGAAAAGAGAAATGAGAAAAGAGAAAAGAGAAAAAGATTGGAGAAGAAAAATGAATTGAAAAGAAACAAAGGAAAAAGACGACAACCAGAAAATGAAAGAAAAAGAGAGACGTAAAAAATAAGGAGTGCTAATTTTATTACGTGAGAGGAAAGAATTAAGTGTTTTATTTCTCATTTTTCCGAATTACTTTGAATGCTCAATTAGCTCTATGGTTTTAAACTATAATTTTCTTTTTTTCCTACTCTTAGCTTTACCCCATTACAGCCGAAATAAAGACCTTCAGATTGATGTTTTTGTTTGAAATTAGTGGTGGAGATTGGATTAGTAGGCAAGACTATAGTAGATACCTTACATGAAATGAACGATGAGTGAATATTTACTACCTTTGAATGCTTGAAAGGGTGGAGAATGGAGTGAATGTCTACCACACTTGTTGATGGTTCTTTGAATTGAAGTTCTTGTTGATTTTGGCTAAACATACGAATAATTGCTTGTTAATAGAGTATTATGAGTTCCAAGTTCTTAGGTTGTGATTGTTGAATTGATCGTTGATGTCTTTGATTATTGTTTAAGAAAATTGTTGTTTTCATTGTTTGTTCTTCTATAGTCTAGTGTTCTTTCTTATGCTTGAGGACAAGCATAGTTTAAGTATGGGGCAATTTGTTGTGTCTAATTTCTATTGCTTTTAATTGCCTTCATATCTTGATTTTGGTTATAAATCCTTGTGTTTTGATCCAAATGTGAGATTAATTGAGTGAAAATGGTGTGAATATTGCATGAATATTAATTGGCCTATTTTGTGAATTTTGCATAAAAACACCAAAGTCATATAAATTTTGCATGAAAATTAAAAAAGAAAAAAGAAAAAAGAAAAAGAAAATAAAAGTGGTTACAAATGTCACCACCATAAGTCACCACCTTAAAGGTGGCATGGTTTGTCACCACCTTATGGTGGTGATAAGTTACCACCTTATAGGTGGTGTCACTAACATTTAATTAAGTTAAATGTTAGTCACGGTGATGACTTACCCATTTAAGTTAAATGTTAGTCACAGTGGTGACTTGGTATGTCACCACCGTGCATGAGTTACCACCTTAAAGGTGGTGTGACTAACATGGTGATGACTTACCCATTTAAGTTAAATGTTAGTGGTAATGACTTGGTATGTCACCACCGTGCATGACTAACATTTAATTTAAATGTTAGTCATGAGGGTGACTTAAATGACTTAACTATTCACCCTCTTGCAAATTCATGGACACTAACTTTAAGTTTGACACGTGTAGGTTAACGGCGTAACAACCCTACAAAACTAAACCTAAAGGCAGGTTATAAAAAGAATAGTAAGGATAAAAAGAAAGAGGGGGTTGGTGGCTGAAAAACATCATCTTTCATTCACTATTTCATTCGTTCATTCACACAGAGACACTACAGACATGGGAGGCACAGAGAGATAGAGAAAAAGAAGATAAACAGAGAAATGAAACAGAGTGAGTCAAGAAGAAGAGTAAAACAACAAAGAGCTGGAAGCTTGGGAGAGACTGAAAGTGAGAGCTGGAGCTGAATCCTATTTAACTTGAGTGGACATTCGTATAAGGAAGAAGCTGAAGCAAAAGGCGAGAGCCAAAGCTGGAAGCTTGAGAGGGACTGGAGATTTCCCGAACTCTTGATCCGATGATTTGTTTGCCTATTTTATTTCTTATTCATTGCTATGTTTCATTCATTTTAAAATCTGTTATTAACTGAATTATACTCTTATTAGTTTAGCCAACTGTTATTTGTTTCTTTTGATAATCCATTCAGTATTCACTATTTTATTATTGCTTTAGTACTTTTGTTGATAGTAACATGCGATTAAAGTGTTTAATGATGACGAATATAATTTTTATATCTAGAATTAGATGTTTAATTCCCATTTCAACAATCATTTTAAACCTGAATACTCAACTTAAAATCAAGCATTCTCGTATTTCTATAATTGGATTTTTGTATAAAATCCATTTTAGAAACTGACATTTAATATTTTCCTTTAAATACTCAATGGCAAACAAGATCATCATTAATAACAACTATCATAAATATTCACTTAAAGAAAATGAAATAAAACCAAAATTTAAATACTATGCAATCCTAATAACCTAATATGCATAGAAAATACATCTCTAAAAATCAACTTGGCATAGGATTTATAATCATTTGTCTTATATGAATGTACTCTATATTCACTTATCTACGATCTACCATATGGATATAATTCTATTTGATATCTATATGTTTAGTTTTACACTGATAGTATACATTAGTATTCTTTTGACTACTTTTTAATGTAATTATTCCTACACAATGTATATGAGATTATAAATTACACTAGAATAAGGAGCCTTCTTTGTCTCTTCCTCTTAAGGTGACATCTAAAGATATTTTTTATTGCTTAGGTGCTCACATTTAATAATAAGCGTAACAAAAATCATTTAACAATCCTGTATATGAATTTATTGGTAACATTAGTCCTAAAAATGTATACAGTCTCATATGAGTTTTTCATCTTAAATGTGATTGGTAATTTATTTATTTATTTACTTCATAAATTGGTTGTCATTCGCTATCAAAATCTCATTCACTTGTAATGATAAAATTACATATTCATTGTTGAATATTTTTAACATATATTTGGTGGTATTTTCCAATTATACTAAAATCATATGATATGATTACATTATAAAAGTTAATATATCATTGTCTTTAAAAGTGCTTTATACCATAACAACCTAAACACTTTATGCTTTTAGCCTTTCTGAATGAAACCTTTTGGTTATTCCATATAGTTTTCTGTATCTAATTCTCTATTTAAAATTGCATTCATCATATCCATTTAATATAAATCAAAATCCATTCTAACTACCAAAATGGGAATTAGTCGAATTGATGTAAAGGTTACTATAGGTGAGAGTGTCTTCTTATAGTCAATCCCATTACGTTATTTATATCTTTTTACCATTAGACATGATATGTATCTTTCAAAATTGTAATTAGGTTTGGAATCCATTTTCTCTTAATTATTTTATGTCCTTTAAAAGATTAATTAGGTCTCATAATTGGATTGAGGTCATCAATGTTAATTATTCAATTGCTTTAATAAATTTATCCTAAGACTAGATAGAGCCTTTTTACATCTATCGACTCATTATTTTCTTGTGTAATGCCATAAATATTTTTTCCTTCAACATCAAAAAGTTATGTAGGAATTAATCCACATATATTGTGAGCACAGAGGAACATATCTCTCTTCTTTTATATTGTTACCACATATATCAAATAATAGTAAGGAACTTCCGTTAAGTTGCAATTATCACTAATCAGAAACTAATCATTTGGAAGATCAACTTGATTTGATGTCTCCTATAAAGATAAATTTTTTCCTACTTCTGCTTGCTTTAGGAAAATATTCCCTTAAAATGTGATATCATATGGCTTGAATGTAGTTACTTTTTTATTACCTTGTTCACTTATGAATACATACCCTTCAAAATGTTAAAATAGCTTTTAAAGATATTATTCTTTCCTATATTACCTATTTTCTCATGCTTGAATAAAGGATTGTGAATATATTAACATATACCCAAACAATCACATGTACTAAATCAAGTTTTTTACCTGTCCACACTTACATGATGGTTTAGTAACTATTTGACAGGTACTCGATCAAGTACATATATGGTTGTTAATAATGAATCACCATAACAGTTGATAGAAAAATTTGCATATGTCATCAAAAACCTAACTTTTCTAAGAACAATTATATTTCTTCTCTCTACAAAACAGTATTTCGCTGAGAAGCTTAAGAAATAGTCAATTTATCTATTCATTCCCTTTTTATCGTATAACCTTTCACTACAAGAACATTAGTTATTAGGAATGGATAATTATCGACAGAAACTGAACTGTTGGAAATTTCTGACAGAAAATCATTATCTGTAGGTAAAATTGTCAGAAAAATTTTGGCTTACAGAAAAATATTCGTCGATAAATATGGAGAGAAATCATCTCGACAAAATTTTCAACGGAATATAACGACGGTAAGAAATGTCCATCGGTAGAATGCTTGGCGGAGTAAATAATGCTAGAGTTTACTGACAAATTTTTCGTCAGTAAATTCAATTTTTAAAGTCTAGTCATAAACGTCGTCATTTGCTTTTGGTTGAGCATTTTTTAAAAAACAAAAATGACATCATTTAGTTTAACATCAAAGGATGTCTTTTTCTTTAAACCTATCCCCTCATCCATCATGTATAGCCCCATTTATTTTCTTTCATCTATTGTCACCGTCCGATTGCAGCTGTCGTTGTCCCACCGCGCCTCCTCGTCATCCAACTGAACGTCGTCGTCGTGCCGTCGTGCCTTGTCAGCATACCAGCATCATCATCTCTATTATAACCGAAGGCCATCGAGTGTCGTTGTCGCTCATCTTTGCCATCGTTGTCGCATCTGTTCAGATACTGTATAATCATCTCTCGATGAAACCCACCTCTTCACCGTCGTCGTCCTGTTAATGCTTAGGTTGATTAAGTTAATTTGGTTTATTATTAGATTTAAGATTGTGTGTATATGGCACAATTAGCAATTATTCGTTTTACGTATGGTGGCATTTTTTCCTAGCAAGAAATAATATGTTTATGTAAGTTAAAATTCTCAAGTACTGATAATCTAGGCAATAACAATGTGGAGTTGATATTGTTTGAGCAAAACCTTGACACTGTGTTTGCTTTGTGAGAAACAAAACCAGGGAAAGAAAGGGGATGGAAGATTTAAGTTTTTTAATTTGATGACCTAATAAAAAGAGTATTGGTGAAGTTGAAGAGAAAATTTTATCTGGTAGAATATTCATTTATTATTTATCTTATTTTTATTAATTACCTATTTTCCATGGTTTAAGGATTATATAGTCATTAACAAGTTCCAAGTTGTATACGACATTGATGTACATATGGATTAGGATATGATTGGTAATTATATTGTTCAGCATTTATTGGATAGCTCTTCCTGTAAAGGAACACTTTGTGTGGTTCACTTACCAATTCATCGGTTTTATTTTGACAATTTGTTTTAATAAGTGTTACGCTACAATTATTTTAAGGAACCTCTTATCTTTCAATTATACATGTTATTAATTGATAAATATCTTTGATTACTTATCTAACAATTAATAAAGGAGAGTTAAGAAGCAATTGAATTAGACTAAGTAGCATCATCCAAATTTAACCTTTTAATTCATACCTTATTTAAGCAACTTAGGTACCTAGTTGGGCCTCATCTCTAATCATACCTTATATCCTTTTGATTCATACCTTATATCCTGCCCTAACTGCAAAGTTCCTAAATTAAATGGGTTAGATTGCAATTAGGAAGGAGATGAGGAGCAAAAGTGAAAGGAAACGAAAAAATAGGACACTTAAATTGATAAGAGGGAGACGAGTGTGAAAAATGTGAAAATGGGGGGCAAAACTAGGAAGAGAACTTAATAACATTAGAAAAACAAAAAGCTATTATTTGGAACAACCCATAAGAAATGCAAAATGTTGCTTCGATGGATTATATGATACTACGTTGTGTTTAAAATTCATTTCTTTAAATTTTTTATAAACTTTTCTTTCAAAGGAAGAATAACTCATATATGATTTTTTATAAACGTTAATTTATTAACTCTTTATTATATATTGATATATTGATTGTTGTTAATTTTTATTGAGTAAATGTGAAAATAGAACACTCAATAATTTATATATTTTAAGTAAAATTAATGTAAGAATTTTCCAATCAATAATTTTATTCCTTGATCTTTTAAACAAATATTTCTATGAAAGTATGGATAAAGATAATCTCTCTAAAAAAGAACAACAATAACACAACACTCATTATGAATTTTGTTGATACGCTAAATTTAAGAAAGTTTAGTAATACATAACCTTACCCCTAACTATTATAGAGGTTGTTTCCAAATAATCTCTATCGAAAAGAGCTTATAGAAAAAGTTAATTAAAGAAGATGTATAATGTCTATAAAAAGAAAAGAGATATTAAAAAAGAAATTCTTAAATTGATGTTTATGATGTCTTTGTTTTATCTTGCATACTTTTGAATATGAAGTAGTTTTTATACTGGCTGTAGTCTTTTTCAAGTAGTGGTGCATTCCCACCAGTTAACTAATAAGAAATATTTTTTCGCAGGCCCTATTTTTTGTGTTGAAGAGCATCATCATCCTTCTTCTTTATGGTTTGTAATTGTTCGTTCATCCAGGTAAGTCATCTAACAAATATCTACCGTATGTGTTACTTTATTAATATATTAATTAAATGCGTTTGAGTTTTGTGTTAATGCAAGGGAGGTCTTGATTTTGTGTTGTTATTTAGAAAATTCTCATAATCATTGATGAGTTTTTATGTTCTTCTTTAATAATCTAACTATTTATGTTTGGGTTATATTTGAATCATTGATGAGTAGATGTATTATTACATAAGCATTTATTGTATATGGAATGAGTTTGAGATCTTATGGATGATTTGAGGCATAATAAACCCTTAGGATGGTACATAAGCTGGAAACCCGTGATGCAGCTCCACAAGGCTTATCGGTGAAAAATTTCACGAGCCGAGGAGTCACAGCGAGAACTTGTTTTCTTGATTTACAGGTGTAAAAAATGCCACGTACCATAGTTTTGAAATCAATTATAGGTGATTAATTCAATTGATTAATACTTTAACTTTGATGTAATTAACGCAAACTTAGTATTAACACAAGAAATTCATACGTTTTATAGATAAGATAGTTGTTTACATAGAAAACCCCTAGGACGGTATATAGGCTAGAAACCTATGATATAGCTCCTGTAAGGCTTATCGGTGAAAATTCTATGAGCCTAGGAGTCACAACAAGAACTTGCTTTCTTGATTCATGGGTGTAAACAATGCCACGTATTATAGTTTTGAAAGCAATTGTAGGTGATTAATTCGAACATAAATACTTCAACTTTAATGTGATTAATGTAAACTTAGTATTAACACAAGAAATTCATACATTTGATATACAAGATAGTTCTTTACATAATAAACCCCTAGGACAGTATATAGGTTGGAAACACATGATGCAGCTCTTGTGGGGCTTATTGGTGAAAAATTTCATAAGCCTAGGAGTCACAGCAAGAACTTGCTTTCTTAATTCACAGGTGTAAATAATGCCACATACCATAGTATTGAAATCAATTGTAGGTGATTAACTCGATTGATTAATACTTAGGGGATGTTGTGTAAAGTTTAGATGCTTTGTAAACTTGGGGGATATGAAGGATACTAACTATAAAATCGCTCTTTTAAATTAATAGTTTTACAGAAATGAGTAATGTTTATAGATATTGGATGTATACACGATTAACACTTGATGGTTTCATTAATCCTGAGTTTGTTGAAGGAGTTGAAGCTTTTATTCATTATTTATGTTCTCAACCTGCATATATGGATGGCCTAAAAATCAGATGTCTATGTAAAAAGTGCAAACATATTTTTTCCTTCCTATTGATGAAGTGAATGGACATTTGCTAAGAAAAAGGTTTATCCCAAATTATTTTGAGTAGACACGACATAGGGAGCCATTGATTTGTAGCACCTTAAGGGGTAATGAAGTAAACTCGTCAGTATCTACAGATGAGTTTGAAGGGGGGATTGCATTTAGGACAAATAATGTAGATGTAAATGAAAATCCTTATGTGCAAATAGTTTATGATGCAGCTAGTTATACCTTTCAGGAAAATATAGAAAATCTTGAAGAAGAACCAAACCCACATGCAAAACAATTTTTTGACTTAATGCTCAGCTGACTAAGAATTATGGTCAAATTGTGAGACATTGACTCGATTGTATTCAATTGCTCAAATATTGAACCTAAAGTCTGAAGGGCATATTTTTTATCATAGTTTTGATAAAATTCTTGGATGGTATAATGAATCATTTCCTCCTGATTATACAATAGTTGATAGTTTTTACAATATGAAGAAACTTATTAGGAGTCTTGATTTGCCTGTTGGAAAGATTGATTGTTACAAATTGGGATGTATGTTGTATTGGGGAGATAATGTGGAATTATAAGAGTGCAAATTTTGTGATCAATCTAGGTTCAAGCCTAGAAAGCATTTTATAAAATAGAAATTAGTACCCTGGAAGCAAATGTATTATTTCTCACTAACTTTAAGACTTCAAAGACTATATGTTTCTGATGTTACTGCATCTCACATAAGATGGCATAATGAACGTGAACAGGAAGATGGAATAATGAGTCATCCATCAAATGCACTGGTATGGAAACATTTCAATAACACCCATTATGAGTTTGTAGCTAAAAGTCGAAATGTTAGGTTGGGATTGTCGATGGATGAATTCCAACCTTTTGGTCAATCCAGCCAATAATATCCATCATGGCCAATTATAATTACTCCTTATAATTTGCCTTCATGGATGTTTATGAATGCGACATATATGTTCTTGACAGTGATTGTGCTAGGGCCCAGAAATCCAAAGCATAAAATTGATGTATTATTACAACCATTGATATCTGAATTACAGCATCTTTGGGAATATGGTGTTAAGACATAAGATGTGTCTTTAAAACAAAATTTTTGTGTTAAGAGCAGCCTTGATATGGACCATTAGTTATTTTCTGTCATATACTATGTTGTCTAGATGGAGAACAGTAGGAAAATTAGCTTGTCCTTATTATGGCAATCATTCTGATGTGTTTTATCATGTTGGTTTGAAAACCACAGAAAATTTGTTCCTCCAGATCATCCATTTAGACGCAATAAACAAAAGTTCATTAAGAATAGGATAGTACAAATACCTCCTCCTCTTCACAAAGCTAGTGAAGAGATATTACAGGAGATTAATGAATTAGGGAATTTGAAGCTGATGAAGTTAATACAAGCATTAGTAAAAACTTTGGTTGGAGAAAACAAAGCATCTTTTGGGATTTGCCATATTGGAAAACTAATTGAATACTTCATAATCTACATGTGATGCATATTGAAAAAAATATTTTTGACAATTTGTTCAATACCATAATGAACATTGAAGGGAGGAAAAAAGACAATAAAAAATCATGAGCTGATTTGAAGCTTTTTTGTAGGAGGAATGAATTACACAAAGATTTTCGAACCGGTAAATATCTGAAACCATGTTACAGTTTGGACAAAAAGCAGAAGGAAATATTGTGTGAATGGTTGAGAATTCTAAAGTTTCCCGATGGTTATGTTTCAAACTTGGCAAAGTGTGTGGACATACGGAAGTACAAATTATTTGGGATAAAAAGTCATGATTGTCATGTGTTTATGCAAAGGCTAATTTCAATTACATTTCGGGAGTTGCTACCGAACAAGGTTTGGGAAGCAATAACAAAATTAAGTTTATTTTTGAAAAGCTTAACATCATCTGAAATTAAGTTGGCAGAAATGGAGAAATTGGAAAGGAAAATTCTAGTAATTTTGTGCAAGTTAGAAGAGATATTTTCTCCAAGCTTAGTTTAGCCTCATGTGCTAAACTAGCCAGTCCAATGCAATATCATTGGATGTATTCATTTGAGAGGTGCATAATTCAACAAAATTGATTATAATTGAAGTCATATTATCATGTTTTCATAACTAAATTTGTATAACCCTATTCACTCATATAGGTATTTGCATCATTTGAAGAAAAATGTGAAGAATAACGCTAGAGTTGAAGGTTCGATATATAATGCTTATTTAGTGGAGGAAGCTAGTACATTTTGTTCATATTATTTTGAGCCGCATGTTCACACAAGAGAAAGCAAAGATCCTCGTAATGACGATGGGGGAGGAACTACTGATGCTGATGGTAACTTATCCATCTTCACTTATCCGAGATGGTCATATGGACTTTCAACAAGAAGAATGTTAATAGAGGAAGAAATTGAGGCTGCCCATGGTTACATTTTATTGAACTATGAAGAGGTTCAACCTTTTGTGCAGTAAGTATCAAGTGATTATTTTGGTTTTGAAATTTAGTACTGTTATTCATAACTGGAATATATAATAATGTTT
>JAOTAY010059448.1:0-41442 GCA_025629805.1 Erythroxylum baracoense | reverse complement strand
AAAAAAAAAATATGTACCGAGTTTTGGTAAGTGATGTGTTAAGTGATGTGACACGCCACCCTCGCGGGGCACGGATCAGGGTATCACTGTCGATATCGGGTTCGGGTTCAGCGGGAGTGGGGTGTTACATATAACATATATCCTAACAGAATTATTTCTAAATTGCTAGGATTACGTCCTTAAAGAATATGGTGAAGGGTGTTGTTATAAACGTGGTGTGTGTTTACACACCTCAAGTAAGGTTGGACAAATAACTTAAGCATCATTTTTAGGAAGAGTTAGATAAGGTGATTCAGTAAATACCCCCTGACGAGGGAGTTATTTTAGGAGGAGACTTTAATGGTCATATAAGAGCAACCTTGGATGGATACTCATGGACTTGTGGTGGTTTCAGGTACGGTGAAAGAAATGTTAGCATAATTAATTTTTTGGTTTCAAAGTAGCTCTTAAGTTGGTGATAGCCAACTCTTATTTCAAGAAAAATAAGGAGTATCTGGTGACTTTTAAAAACAAAACCACAAAAACTCAAATTGACTACTTCCTCATAAGTCGGAGTGATTGAACTAGCTATAAGAATTGTAAGGTGATACCTAATACTTGCTTGTCAACTGATCATATATTGTTTGTTTTGGATCTTTTTATTAAAGGTTGGAGAAAAAAGAAAAGTCCTAGGAGGTGTACCAGAATTAGATGGTAGAATTTGAAAGGAGATGTTGTGAAACAATTTAGGGACAGAGTAATTTATAGAGAAGAATGGAATTTGGTAGAAGATGCAAACCATATATAAGAGAGTTTTGCAACTCTTTTAATGAATACAACTTTAGTAGTAAGAGGGAGTCTTGGTGGTCGAATGAAGATGTTCAAGAAAGAGTTAAGTTTAAGAAGGTTGCCTATAAAGCTCTATTGGATAGCACCACAGGGGTAGAGAGAGTTAGTAATAGAGAAAGTTATAAACTGGCAAAAAATGACGTGAAGCTGATTTCATAAGCTAAAAGTAGAGCTTACGAGAAACTATATCAACAGTTAGATACTAAAGATGGAGAATTTCTTGCACGATCGTGTATGGATTTTTTTCAACTCTCTAGCATGATTCAGAATCCCCATACTACTTGCATGCATGATCATGCATAACAAATTATGTGCAAATGAGCAATTACATTTTTCAACTTTCATTAAAGTTTAACATCTCATTAGTTATGCTTCCATTTTTAAGCCATTAAGTAATTAACCAAATTCAAATCAAATCCCCAATGATGAAAAAAGCTCTAAATCCATAAATAAGGTTATGAAAACCATAACAACATAATAGTAAGATCAAATCTTGCCCTTATAAGTTCAGATGACTCTCTTTATCAACATAAAATAGAAAAAAAAACTCAAACCAATAAGAAAATCACAACAAAAATAACCAAATTAAAGTAGATCAAATTTATGCCATTATCAAACTCACCATCTACAATATAATAGCACAATAATTCTTAGAAACTAAAAAATTAGATTTCCAGTTCTAACTAACAAATCCACCAATCACTGCTCTTCCCTTCCCTTCATCTCTTCATTTGTTTTTATGCCTAGCCTGTGTAATTATGTTTATCCTATCACCTTCAACTTTTTTAAGTAATGAGTTTATTTTTTTGGTTTTATGAATCTAGAAATGGGATTAACAAAAGTTGCCTCTACAAATCCCTGGAAAAGAATAAACCTCGATTATTAATCAGTTAAGCAAAATGATGGACCAAAAAATTCCAAAATTGTTCAAAAGAAATATAATGGAGAAGTTGTGCCAAATTCACCACAAGAAGGAAAAGATCTAGAGATTAAAGTAGTTTTGTCATGAAATCGTAATGAGTTCATAAGAAGGAAAACAAATCTAGGCAGAAAGATTAGAAATTTGAAGAAAAGATTGTATAAGAGAATGTGTGTCACAAAGAGAATTGGCACATGATTTCGACTTGTTACCTTGCATTTATGGTGGAGTCTACAAACGAGGAGTTTAGAAAGGGTTTATATTTTATGTTCAGATTTAACATTGTTTCATTATCTGAAAAATAGCTAATTGCTTCGGCTAAGCCCTTCACTAGAATTATTTTAGTTAGAAAAGATAATTTGTAGTTAAATAATAGCATTGTACTATAAAAAGAATAAATTAATCATAACTAACAGATTTTGAGAAAGTTTGCAGAATATTTTTTCTGACATAAGTCTTGCTGTTTGTTTAATTAAGTTAAAATTTTTCTTAGAAGATTTGTATAAAAAATATACTTTTGGTTACAAATTCTAAAACATAGGACAAAAATATAGCCAATAAATATTTTTCTTGTAGTGTTACTACAGTTTGATTTTTATAAATAAGTCAATAACTTAAATCCATGCTCATATTGAGGTGGCTGTTAAGAATATCTTTTGATAATAATCACATTTACCTCAATCTTTGATCAAATAGTTTAGTTAATTATGATTTATCTTAATTTCAAGTATGTTCATATCACTTCAATTTGATTTGTATATATCTAGTTACTAATTTATTATTCATCATTGTTTATTAGTAGAAGTTCTTATTTATTCTTATATAGAACAAATATAAATCTAATGAAAAAATGTGAACTTTATATTATATTTGTAAAGTAGGCCTTTTCAGTTAAACCACATTAACTTCTTATCTTTCTTACGTGTTCCTTTTGTTTTCTCTCCACATTAATCTCTTATTTTTCTAATTATGGGTTCCTTTTATTGTCTTTCTTGTTATGTTTGTTCATATTTCAACAATTACTTTATTTTAAGAAGTGAAGAGATTAACTTCATTGGTTAAATATGAGAAAGTCTAACTTAAATTATTTAATTAGTTTATAAGGAGAGAAGTATCCTAGTAATATATCAAGATCTCAACATTATGTTGTGTTATGATCTTCTACATAAATTGTAATTTGTTGGTGAGAAAAAATTTAAGTCTAAACAAGGGTTATTAGATGATGAGAAGTGCCATACAGAGCTTATAGAAAATCAACATAACCATAATTCATTCTATATCAAGCCCATCAAGCTGAAAATGAATATAAGCATATATATGTAAGTAGAATTTTGTAAGGAAAAAGAGCGAGTGATGTGTACCTCTTATTTAGAAATTGAGAAACTCGTTCAAGTTTATTTTAATTTGTTAGTTGTAGTTTTTGATATGCATCATTAGCGTGGTATATACAACAAACAAACTATAGTCTATTAGCATCTTTTGATAAAAATATTTTCTGAGACAGGGAGCAGGAGTTGGAACACTCTTCATTTTTTTCTATTCCAAACTAATGAATGTTGGATGTTATAAAATACAGATAAATAGAGATGACATGGTTTTGTCCAACCCGATCAACCAGTTATAATTTCATTAATTTATACAATAGATATTTAGTCTTGTGGAAGGATGATTTTTATTTTTAAATAATATAATTTAGAAAAATAGGTTATATTTTAATATACAAAATAATAAAATATATTAATTATTGTCAAATAATTAAATTACTGCGTATTTATCAATAAATATATTCTTTAAAGACTTAAATGAAAGTTAATTTCACTTTAAATAAATATCGTATATAAAAATAGAAATATAAAAAATGTTTTTATATTTTAAAGACAAAATTTTTAAGTTTTCAATCATTTGAACGTATCAAAAATATTTTTGTTTTGGATAATTTAATACTAAAAATAAAAACAAGATTTTAAGGGCATATCTGGAAAACAAAAAAACTATTATTTTCAAGAGGTCTTCTTTGGAATTATATTAATTATTTTATTTTTATATATATTTATCAATAAATATTTAGTCTTTAACATTTTTTATTAAAAGTCCGTAAAAATGTTAAATTTCATTTTAAATAGTAAGTTTAATAAATATTTTTAAGATCGATAAAGCATTTGTCTCAATAATTTTCAGATTTATATTTTTTGTTAAAATAATTTATTTTAAAATAACTTATATATTACAAATAATTTTGTTAGATTATTAATATATTAATTAAATAATATTTATCTAACTAATATTAAAGAAACATAAAATTTTTGCGTCATATAAAATAAAAACAAAATCTTTATCTTATCTTGAAAACAAAAAATTTGAAATAGAAAAGGCTAATTAAACAAATTCCTAAAACCTATTTAACATGTTACAGATAGTAGATTAAATAACTGCGGCAGTAGTCATGAACATAGTTCAAAATTTAAATAAAAAAGATGATGATAAGTAACCAGGATTGCCCAATCATCCACTAGGAAAATGACCAGCAGTAGACAATGGAATTCATGCTGCCCAATCTTAAGTTACAATTATAAGGCCAGTTAAATTCTCAAGAGCACCGTATCCATATCAAACCTAAGGCCATTTAGCTGTTGGGTGTTGGAATTTACACCAATAACTAAGGGCTAATGCATTTTACATAATGCCAGACATGAAAGATTAATAGGCAGATGCATTAAATGGAATAGTCAAGGACTATGTCACAGTTAACCCTTCAGGAAATTCAGTATACATCCACCAACTGCTAAACCAAGATACATTTTTCAGAGGAACAAAATGTTACGGATAGATCTTTCTTAGTTGCCCCAGTTAGTAATACACTTAGTAAATTAGAAACTACAACATGCATGCATTAAAAAGAAACGCCAGGATATATGATAAATACTTCTCACTTAATGAGGTATATACAGTAGTTCCTTATGAAATTCATGCACACAAGCACCAATCATCAAATAAGACCTATATGTCACAAGGAGGAAGGGTTGATGTAGTGTCAGGTCGAGTCTTATAGTCATACATCAGAATAACAAACGACACTCTGAAAATTTTGATCACTATATTTTGAGATCAAAATGGGAGATCGATCACCAAAGTAATCATAATTATTTACAGATTTAGAGCATTAAGCAGTTTATCCTTTAGGAAAAGCTACAAATGATTCTATCAACATCCTTGGTTTCTTAAATGTAAAAGTGATAAACAATTTCTCCTATAGGAGATGGAAGAAACTTGAAGTGCATTAGACTACAATGTTAAGATAAATAATACCATATCAAACTTGTGCTATAAGTTTCTGGAAAGAGCTCAATATAGCGATAAGGGTAAATTCAATTACCTGATTCATATCAATTGTCTGAACTACACTTCCACGAATACAATAGCATGGCTCTGAGTCTCAAGTTTTCCTTCTCCAAGTTTCAGATTTCTAGGCAACTTTATTGAGTAAATTTCCTCCATAATTGGAAAACAATAAAAAAAGGGCGATAACCAAATATCTACTTAAAAACTCTATATGATTGCAATGCCACCATCACAAAATTTAATTAATAGGGCTACAACAAAAGGTACTTACCGTGTAATACGTGTAGCCCATTAACCCCATTAGCCTAATTGAGTTTTGTAGTTTAAAAGCTCCAAAGTAGAAGCTTTGAAAAAAATTTGAACATGGAGATTGTAATGGGACATGAAGAATAATGTTGATTTTCAAGGAAGTATGTGTTATATAGTATTTTGGGTTTAAAAGAAATTAAAAGTAACTTCTTATTGTGTGTTAGATGCTAGAGGAAAAAGTCTGCTTTGGTAGCTAAACAATGCATTCAACTGGCTTAGATCAAACTTGAGGCACAAATAAGCAAGCCCCTAAAATCCCACCTTCCAAATTGGTTTTTAGGGAAAAAGGTGGAACTGAAAAAACTATTACTAAAATAAAATGCAGTACAATATTTAGAGTAAATTTCACAAGGAAAATAGTTTATAGTAGAGTTGCTAAGCTAAAGGAAAATGAAAAATGAGTTGAATTTCTATATATAAACTTGAAGCTCTAAATGCATGGAAAATTTGATTGTAAATGTGTAAGGTTATAAGTAAATGCAAAAAAAAAAAGTACGGTTACAACTTATATCACACCTAAACCATACAATTGTAAATTCTCGAATATTACAGAAGGTAGGTTATGTGTCATGCTGAACATGACCTTGAAAACTAAATGAATAAAATTTTGTTCACTTAATACTAATCAATATTGACAACGACTGTAAACAATAGAAGAGAATGAAGAAAGACACAAACCTTATCTTTTTCGTTGATATCAGCTTTCACAAGCTTGGAATAGAAATCTCTCTGCACTTTACCATCCTTGAGACATTCAATATCATTAATAAAAGTAACACGAAGAGGTTCATTTGTAACATCATAATATCAGGCATATTAGACACAATAAAGTATCTCAAGAATAAAATAACCAAAAAGAGCACAAGAAAGGTTGAACACTCTAATGTGATGACAAGAGGAAAATGAGATGAAAAAAGAATTGGGAAACTAAAAAGAGATTGAAAAACAACATTTATTAGGGCTAGAAGCTAGAGCTCACCTTTGCATTAGAAGTGCAATATCAGCTGCCTCAGGTTTTTGCTCCTCTTTCTATTTTTCCATATATTTGACATGTTACCACATATGTAACTGTGAGTCAGCCTGAGCTCGAGGCTCATGAGAGAACTTAAATCCCTTCATATCAGTTGCATCATCGCTAAGAATGGCAGGTTACAAATCTGATGTTAGCGCAGTGCATAAGTCATTTACCATATCTCAGTAAACTAACAATCATATACATGAAAACCTTACCTCCACCAGTAGCTCTTTCCAAACAGGCTTGAAGCATAATGGCTTTCCTATAGTACATCATCCCGAGAACTGCATTTGTAAAATATATCAACCTGGATAGATTGAACAACTAATAGAAAGGTATGCATTCACTTAATTTAACATAAAATTAAAACTGGGAAAAAGAACAACAGGAGAAGGTACATAAAAACTTAACAAAACAAGAAAATAAGGACTTGAAAACGTTTTCCTCTTTGCTTTCCAAAAGGTATACACTGCAAACAATAATGGCCCAATACTTATGCTGGTTGACAATCAATAAACCTAACAATAGTGTTTGGACAAGTATATAATGTGCAAAAGGGAAGACATAAAGAGGATAGGTGAAATCATTTACCAATTCTTGTCAATGTTTGTCCCCTATAAAAAGCCCAAAATTGGAGTTCAAGTACATCACTAGGACTATTAAAGAGCTCTGTATCTAATGCATTTTCATCATGCCTAATTCGTGCAAGAAAAATTCTCCATTCATCTGCAACAGAATATGAAAATAAAAATAAAAATCATACTGCAGGCAATTGAAAGAAAAGTACGGTTCAAGCTACAGAGTCAGACTTGTAAAAGTCAAATTAATATTGACAAATGAATTAAAAGACTCCAAGATTGATGATCAAATGATTAACCAAATAAGAAGTACTCTCAAACTTAAACAAATAAGGTGAAGTAAGAGACAGAGTTGTGAAAGTAAAAGGATGAGGAGGAACAAAAGTGTTTATTGAAGAAGAAACCAACTGTTGTTGAGTGGAACATGTAGAGTATTCATAAAAGACCCAGGAAACTCCTCGAAGATTTTATGGACAGCCTCAAGAGATCGAATCTGCAATCATTACAAATAGTGACTCTCCATAAAACAACAAAACTGTGGAATGTTAAAGAAAACAACAAATGTTGAAAGCCAAATCAGAAAGGTGGTAATAAAGGTGAAAGAAATTACATAAAAATTGCACCAAATTAATGTAGAAGGATCAATTAAAATAACTTCCTTCCCCGAGGCAATCTCTAGCTCCCAGTAATAATTCATAAACTGCACAAGTAACTACATGCCATTATGCTATATTTAAGTCCATAATATACTAACCCCATCTTCCTGATGAGCTGACAACCCCATTTTTGAATTTATGCTCCTGCAAGACTTGTCATCTGTATCATTAGAGAATAAGGTAGTGTTGTTAGTGTTGGCATCATTAGGATCTGATAAAACTAGATCAAAGTCACAGTTCAGGATGTTATTCTCCATAAATCCAAGCTACAAGCCAAAGACATAAAAGACCTTATTTGTTCATATACATAATAATTTATGTTAATAACTAAAAAAAAGAAAAACTAGAATTACAGAGATAGTTGCCTTTGTAATTCTAGTTTGTAAACGATAACTACAAAGGCACCAAGTAATGGCAACGATAACATACACCTTCACAAACAACAACCAAAAAGGCACCAAGTTACCCTAATATAGCACAGGATATCAAATTCAACCCAAAAAGACTTCTTTAAAGATACGGACTACATATATAGAAAATCAAATGGAAAGAAAGATAGGAAAATGAGCAAGTGAGAACTTCTGCAAGTAACATGAGTTGGAATCTAGTAATCCAATGATCTAATTACTGTCTATTCCCATTTCTGAAAATTACAGATCCCACAACCTAACTCAGGCATCCATGTTCATATCTATACATAAACATACATGATATACACAAAAAATACAAGTAATAAATCCATGTAGGGATCTGTAATTCATATCCTTCTTTTGAACAAATCCTAATAGGACAAAAAGCACCAAATCTCAAACATGCCCAATCGAAACAAAAAAAGGGAGATTCGAGAGAATTGACTCACCGACTCATGAAGTTAGAATCGTCAGTTGGGAGAGAGATGATAAAAGCCTACCACGAGCGTAGGAAACGAGTGAAGTGACTAGAGATCAGAGACACAGAGTCAGAGATCGAGCAGAAAAGGGTTATATGGGGCATGGATGATGGATGCAGCATACATATATTGGTATATCAGAGATGCTTCATTGCTTGGACTGGATTTTGAAGTAGAAGCTTTAATAGTTGCTCAGGAGATTCCAGAGGGATCGAGAAAGTAGAGTGAAATATTGGGGTCGATCAATGATGGGAATAGATTGGGACTGTTGCCTCACAAACTACTGATTTACCACATCCTTTAATTCAGTTTACAGCTGTAGCTTTCTTGTCTGAACAAAAACTACCTAGATAATCAATGAATAACAACACCATAACCACCCCACCGGGTATAATAAATAGCATAACCACTCTTTCTAAATTTCTTTGTACTGGCATAACAAGAATCCATTATGTAGTGTTATGCTTGATCTGAATGCAAGAGTTTAATAGACTTATGTGTACAAGGAAAGAATGAAATTGGAGACATTTTCTTTTTGTGCTCCAAAGCAAGTCCTCATAATCATGAATTTTCATTTCCTTTCCTGAATGACATCTTGACAATAAAACACTAACATTTGTTCTATGATACGCTGATTGGCAACATATGATAAAAAGATTTCAACAAATGAATTGAACCTTCAAAGTTTTCAAAGAGATTGATACACAGCACACATTCGTTGATACATTATCTCAATGACTATTATTAAATAATACAATTCCTGATATATGTACAACAAGATCCTTTATCCTGAAAGGAATAACTTTCAAACCTGAGAGTAGTATCTTGTTCATTTGCTGTATTCAATTTACAAGCTGTCACATATCATGATTCATCAAGCTTTCGTTCAAGTACTACAGGAATCTTTTCCTTGTGATCACCACGTAATAGCTCTACCACCACCTGATCATCAAAATATTTCAGGCTTCAAATGAACTTGCATCAAGCTTGAACAACTATTGACTAGTTTATCATAAGAATAAGATGGTGTAAGTGCAACAAAATTAATGGACATTGCATATAAACAAGTTCTACCTATGCTAGATCACTAGATTAAGAAGAAAATAACAAGAAAAAAGGAAATAATTTCCACTGAAAAATCCTATAAACAAAAGTTTTATCTGGTAACTCAAATGAAGATGACGAAGATTATGTCTCCAATACTTACAAAAATGGTTCTATAGCCAACACATAGATTAAGAGGCTAACACAAAATGAGTAGCTAGGGGGAAAATAACCGTTCCCATACTTTACACATAACTACTTGACTTCTAGATGAAAGTATAAATTAGTTTCCCCACTACCATGAGAGCTAGTTAAATTCAATGCAGCAATGTAACAAGTATCTTCTAAAAACACCGCAAATGTCCTAAAACTAAAGGCAAAAGTATAGGTGAAGTCAATGCATTACCATTTCACCCACTTTAAACTGGTTAAGAATTCTATACAAGTCACTACCGTTTGTAACCTTTTTACCATTTACAGATGTTATGATGTTGCCCAAAATAAGCTGACCAAAGGAGTCATGCTTTGTTAGTAGCAATCCCTTAAGTACAAGAATCAGGCATATTGAACAAAAATCAATTTTTATGTCTAGTTTAGAGGATTTTGACTCGCTTCTGTATAGAAATTTGTCCAGAAATACCAAAAACAAGATGCATGTTTAAAAGGATGAAAGAGAAAAAAATGAAGCATACAGCTTCGCCTACCTGACCATCTGCTAGAGCATCTAAAACAAGCCCCCCACTGACACCCAACTGCTCAATAGACTGATCAAGTGTGAACTTAATACGTAGAATTGGTCTTGTAACTTTTCCAAACCTTACCAACTGATCAACAATGCCACCTACCTAGAGTAATATTAATGGAGATCAATATCTTACAAGTATGCAGACATTTGGCATCTTATCATTGTTAAAAGGGATAACAAAATTTTTTGTCCTCTTACTTCTATATTTTTCTCAAATACATCTAGTTTTTGTTTGTTAATTTTATAATTTTTTAGTTTTGTCAACTCTATTCTATTAACAAAGGGTTTATATGGACTGTTAACTCACATGATTTATGAGTAACAACTCTCGTTGAACTTCTGCATGAACTTCTGTCTTTCCAGTAAGTCTTACCTTTTTTTGACTAAGCAAAACTCACTTGTTTGTCTCTGTCAAGCAACAATGGACCAGCAATGCCCACCAAAATCTGCACATACCTAATCGGCATTTCACAACACTGTTCTAAAATAGAGTCGTAGTCAAATCCTTCAAGAGGTAGACCCTTAAGCAACCTTCGGGTCATCCTCTGGATAGCCTCCCGCCATATAAGAGCCGCACGCTTGCAATCATCGAGCTTGGATTTCAGAGAATACAAAGGGATGGTACCAGAAACAACAGATTTGATGATCTCCTTGCCTTCCTGGGAAGCTAAAGATGAAATTAGGGGAGGAGGAGTAGAAATGAGAGGAGGAAAAGTGACAAGGCGATGATCTTTTTTTAGGAGATAATTAGGATCGATGGTGCTGCCGTTGTCGAGGTCCCAAGCATCATTGGAGGCTCATGCTATAAAGCACTTGTTAAGACATGTCTCATTATGTAATTTTGGTAGTTTTGATTACTGGATATTTAAGATAATGATTAAAAATACAAATCAAGAAGTTTTACTTGAATTGGATTCTTGGATAGAGTTGATGCACATATAAAACTCTATCTTGAATGAAGATTGGTGTACGTTTATTTTGAAGATATGGATAAGGCAAGATGGTGTGGGTAGATGTTGTGTGAATTTTTCCAGGTCTTGGTTTGACCACGGTGGTCACTAGGTTTTTCTGCTTTTTGTAATACATATGGTAATGATTTCATGAGACATTTTTCTAGGAGGCTTGCATGTGAAGTGGGTGTGAAGGTTTCTAGGTCTTTGATTCACTACCGTGTGACTCTGTTCTTATCACAAGATACGTGAGATTTTCCAGCTTTTTGACTTACTGCGTGGGTTAATGGGTGCTTTTTTTTTTTGCAGAAAATACTTGTGTGAATTGGTGAGGTTTTTTTGGTGAGTATTCAAAGTGAATGGAAGAGCAAAAAGTGTGCTGTTTGATCTGAATATTTTTTCTTCTTTGAGGGAGGCTTATGTGTAACGTTACCAAGTGTGAAGAAAATTGGAGACAGCTGAAGGTGCATTGATGCATACGTGACCCAACTCCTACACTTGAATCATGGTTGACTTGGTGAAGTTCTTGCTGGGTATTTATTTGGTGTATCGTGCGTGATCATGTTTTTGCTAAATATACACGTGAGTCACTTGGCATGTGAGTCGTTCTTGATCTATGTCTCGATGCATTTTATTATTGGCGAACGGGCAGATCACACGACTTTTATTGTTTAGAAAATTGGGACATAGCTGGAGATATATTATTGTGTGCTTGAACCTTCATGTTTGAAAGGCATTATTATGGGCTGAAGAATAGTGTGCATGAACTAGAAGTCTAGTGATATTACCTGCGTGATTATTCCGTTGCTCATGGTTTCGTGACTGTATAGGAAATTATTCCTTGCCTTTTTGTCAAGTGTCTTCTTGAGTGTTGAGTTGTTTGTTTAATCACATGAGTGATTTATTCACTGTTCTTGTTTCAAAAGATTGTGAAGAAAAATCCTTTATTGAGGTTAGTACGAGGTGGTCGTACTATTGGATGTGAAATTCTTTCACAGGTAGTGAGGACGAGGGATGATGTTAAAGGTTGAGTGGTGTTGGCTTAGCAAAGCCTTGTATAAAACTATTATCGTTAGTGAAAGAATTAAGCTGGGTGAGGGCCCCACAGACATAAGAAGGCGTGTCGAACTGCGTTAACAAATATTGGTGTTGATTTATTTTGTTGCATTTAATTTTTTTAGTTTTTGATTGTGCTAGAAACGACTGCCGTAAAGCAAAGAGTTTGTGAAACTGCTACATCGCTACGGTTTTATCAATTGGTATCAGAGCAGGTCATCGAATCAAAACTTGGTACATCAAGTCAGTGCAGATCCTTGTTTCGCAATTATGACTATAAGAGAAGGGGCATCAATCATCAGGCTACTGTTGTTAGATGGTTCAAATTATCCTACATGGAAATCAAGAATGAAGGTATTCATTCAGGCATAAGGAATAAGAGCATAGAACTCAGTTTTAAATGGCTGGACACATCCAGTGATGACTAATGAAAAGGGAGAAGCAGTGCTTAAAGATGCATCTAAGTGGACAAGGGTTAAAGAAGAGAGAGCGCTTGAAAATTCTCAAGTCCTACATGCCATCTTCAATGCAGTTGATGAAGGTCATTTTGCTATGGTATCAGTTTGTGAATCAGCGAAAGAAGCATGGGACACTTTACAAACTACACATGAAGAATCGAAATATGTGATAGCCTTAAAACTTCAGATGTTGGCTATGAAATTTGAAGAGATAAAGATGGATGAGAGTAAAACGACTGGAGACTTTTATGAGATACTGCATAACATAGCAAACCAAGCACATCAACTCAGGAAGAAATACTCTAACTTGAAATTGGTTAAGAAGACATTGAGATCGTTGCCTCCAAGGTTCGTACCAAAAATTGCGGCCATCGAAGAAGCCCATGATATCACAGAATTGTATTTAGATAAGGTAATTGGGATTCTTACCAACTTTGAGATAAATTTGTTGAGGGATAATCGAGAGAAGAACAAAGGATTGGCATTTCAAGTCAAGATTGGTAAAGCTGTGAATGACTTCGAAGATGAATCTGATGAGAATGAGGATATGGAGTTATTAATAAAAAATTTCAGTGAGTGGTTAAAGAAAGTGTAGAAGGATAGATTCGATTTTAGGCAAAACGGTGGGAGCTCATCAAATAGAAATTTTAAACAACAAAAGAAAACTCAAAAGGGTGAAAGAAAAGTGAAGAAAATTCAATGTCATAAGTGTCAAGGCTTCAGACATGTACAAGCGGAATATGTTAACACCTTGAAGAAGAGAAAAGGGAAGTCCTATATAAGCATTTGGAGTGAGAATGAATCTGGAAGTGAGTATGGTAGTGAAGAAGAAGCTGTGCTACATTAGTTGCTTTAGACTGCAAAAGTCTAGTTACTTGCTTTACAGCAACCAAGAAGAAAGGAATCGATGACGGAAACGTGAGTAAATAAAAAAATTTCAGGAAAAACGTAGACGAATCAGCTCAAAGCTCAGTCTCAAATTATGACAGTGATGACAATACTTCAGATGATAAAAAGGAAGGCATTTATAAAGCCTATGAGTTAATGTAGACTAAATGGCTCCAAACATGAAAGAAAAATGAGAAGTTGAAGGAGGAAAACTCTACCATGAAGAATATCATTCAAGACCTTAAGAAGAAGTTGTTATCTACAATAGATGAGCTTAATGAAACAAAGTTGAGGATGGTCAGTACGAAAAAGGGGGTAATAATGTTAAATGGAGGCATCAAAAGCTAGAAAATTTGTTAGAAATTGGTAAGACTAAAGGAGACCTTCAAGGAATTAGCTATAAAGTTAAATGTTCCAAGTTGAATGATGAGAAAATTAGTGTGACCAGATTTGTCTAAAGAGAAATCTCAAAGAAAAATCAGAGGTTCATACCTACATGTCACTTTTGTGGAGTAATCAGGCACATAAAATCAAAATGTTACAAGTTATTACAAATCAAAACTGAAAATCTAGATACTCTCCATTAAATTTCCAACAGCAACCCATGTTATCAAAGCACTCGTGGGTTAGAAAGGGTCAAGTACAAGCACAAAGATGTAGTGAAGGAAAAATAAGAAATTGTCCAGGTTCACAGTCAGTTACTGCTTTTAAAGAAACTGTTCAGACTAAGGGTAAGTCAGTTGTTTCAGATGAAGAAATCAACCAGACAGTTGATGACTGAGATAATATGATGAAGAATAAGCCCAGGTTTGAATTTTTTTGAGAGGTACAGGGATTGTGTGCTTTACATTTTTGAAGTATAGTTTCATATTATTTATTAAAAAAAGAGGTTCGAAGGAGTTATCGTTTAGGCTTTTTGAGTTTTTATTTATGGATTTTCTAAGGTTCAGTTGATTGATGTGTACATAAGGTTATGCTTGATGATAGGGTTTATGAATTTGATTAGTCTTATGAAGATGGAATTGGAGTGAGCAATGATATATTGGCATATGTATTAACTGGTAGTAAATTGTCGTCTTGGCTTTCTACTATTGTATTACGTGTTTATGATTCTTCCGCTCCACCTACTATTGATTTTTATGCTTCTTTATTTGTTGAGATTGATCACATTGAAGGCATTCTTCGTTTTGGCATTGTTTTGTCCCAAAGGGGAGATATCAAATTGTTTTTGGTGATTGTTCAATTCAGGGGGAGATTTTAAGGTATCTTTTTTTGGCATCTTTTTGTCCCAAGGGAGAGAAATTTGGATGATTGGATAATTGTTCATTATTGTTTCTTTGGATGTTTCTTGAACTTGAAGAATTTAATGGATGTTCTTTGGAACTTGATGTTGGATTAAGGGGGAGTATTGTGACTTTAATACTTATATATATTCGATTATGTGATTCAAGGGAAGTTTCTTATTTGTGATAAAAATGGTAAAAAGGGGAAGATTGTTAGGATATGTTTTATTATTTAATTTTGAAATTTTTAATTATTAAATATTCAAGATAATGATTAAAAATATAAATCAAGAATTACTTGAATTGGATTATTGGATAGAGTTGTTGCACAAATAAAACTCTATCTTGAATGAAGAATGGTCTACATTTATTTTAGAGATATGGATAAGGCAAGAAGGCGTGGGTAGATGTTGCGTGAATTTTTCTAGGTCTTGATCAGTGGTTTGTCTCCTTGCAATACACTTGGTAATGATTTCGTGAGGCTTTTTTTCTGGGAGGCTTGGTGTGAAATAGGTGTGAAGGTTTCTAGGTCTTTGATTCACTGTTGTGTGACTCTATTCTTAACATAAGATACGTGAGTTTCTAGCTTTTTGACTTGTCGCATGGGTTACTAGGTGCTGTCTCTTTTTGCAGAAAACACTTGTGTGATTTGGTGAGGTTTTTCTGGTGAGTATTCACGGTGAATGGAAGAGCAAAAAGTGCGCTGTTTGATCTAAATATTTTTACCGCTTTAAGGGAGGTTTGTGTGTAGCGTTACCAAGTGTGAAGAAAATTGGAGACAGCCAAAGGTGCGTTGATGCATGCGTGACCCAACTCCTGCACTTGAATCGTGGTTGACTTGGTGAAGTTCCTGCTGGGTATTTATTTGGTGTATCGTGTGTGATCTTGTTTCTACTAAATATACACATGAGTCACTTGGCTTGTGAGTCGTTCTTGATCTGTGTCTTGGTGTATTTTATTGTTGGTGAATGGGCAGATCATATGGATTTTATTATTCAAAAAATTGGGACATAGCTGGAGATATATTATTGTGTGCTTGAACCTTCGTGTTTGAAAGGCATTATTGTGGGCTGAAGAATAGTGTGCGTGAACTAGAAGTCTAATGATATTACCTGCGTGATTATTCAACTGCTCATGATTTCGTGATTGTGCAAGAAATTATTCCTTGTCTTTTTGTCAAGTGTCTTCTTGAGTGTTGAGTTGTTTGTTTAATCACATGAGTAATTTATTCATCGTTCTTGTTTCAAAAGATTGTTAAGAAAAATCCTCTGTTGTGGTTAGTACGAGGCGGTCGTACTATTGGGTGTGAAATTCTTTCACAAGTAGTGAAGATGAGGGATAGTGTCAAGTGTTGAGTGGTGTTGGCTCAGTAAAGCCTTGTATAAAACTATTGTCGTTAATGAAAGAATTAAGCAAGGTGTGCCAAACTGTGTTAAAAAATATTGGTGTTGATTTATTTTGTTGCATTTAATTTTTCTGGTTTTTGATTGTGCTAGTAACGACTGTCGTAAATCGAAGAGTTTATGAAACTACTACACCTTTACGTTTTATAATGACTGAACAAAATCGATGCCATAGAATCCAAGCAGATAAATGGATGACACAATAAGGGAGACAATGGCGGCAATCTCCCCAAGAATGACAAGGTGGAGGGGAGTGGAGTTGTGGATCTTGGCGTAAGAGGAGGTTCACGGGAGAAGAGAACGAAAAGAGCTTTAAAGAGGAAGCTGTAATAGTTACTCAGGAGATTCCAGAGGGATCAAGAAATTAGGGAGAGTTTCATGGTTTCCGCTTCGAATAAATTGGGCCATTCGACAAATTGTAGGGTTCAATCTAAGAGACGTCAGTAGGATGACGAACATTCCCTTTCGCTATTAGTACATAGTACTTAATGAGTGAATTAATGCCTCCTTGCACAGGAGAAACAAAAAAGTACAGAAGAAAGATTGACCTATATTTGATAACGAAGTAGTGAAGAAATATGGGCCAGGTAGATTGCTTCCAAGTACATTAATCCAAACTGTACACTATGCAAAGAATCGTATCCCGATCTTTCTTTTTATAATAAGCCCGATCTTGAATGAATTGCCATCTGCAGTAGTAACATACTCATCATATGAGGTCCATACCTTAGAAGGTAAAATATTGGGCTTCATAATCGTACAGCTAGATCCAATATCTATAAATCCAATAGCTTTAATTGGAAGACCATATTTGTCTTGTTTGAAGAGTTAGATCTAGATATATGATCTTGGACTAAATTACATTCTATCTTTATGTAGGTTTGCTATAGTATGTGTAAAGAATCATCCCCTAAAGAGACAGAGGAATCATAGGATTCATGATTAGAGGTCATAACAAAAACAACAAACTTAGTGTCTTTATCTTCAATGGAGTGTTCCTTATTCAGATCTTTAAAGTTATTGGAAGAACGAATAGGCAAGATTGATTGCATTTGCTTCAATAACTTGACATCCTTTTTAATTTTATAAGGTAGGTTCATGCAAAGTGTCCTAGTTGTCTACAGAGGAAACATCGATCGGCGTTTTTTAGAATGATGAGATTTCTTCTTGAAGAGTCGAACAAACTTTCATTTTTTCCATCTTTTCTCATATAAGTTTTCTTGAAGGGCTTGTAACCTTCCATTTGTTTGCAAAACTTTCGTCGATGATAGACGTGATTGTGATGAGATTTCTTCTTGTTGCTACAATCATAATTCTTCTGATCTGTTCACTTAATCTGAAAATAAGACTTCTTGCAAGCTTGTTTGAGAAGTGGACCACCTTTAACAATGTTCTTAAATAAGACATGTTGATCACACAGCTTATCTAGAGAGGCTATAACAAGCTGGTAGATTTCTCCAAGAGATATATTAGCAATATCCCTTTGTAAAGAAACAATGGTCCGATGTAGCTCTGGCTATAGTTGATTTGGAAGGGATGAGATAAAAGCATATCAAAGATTAACATCATTCCATCCATTCAAAAGATACTACATTTCTGTCATACGTTGAAAATGCTTCTGTAAATCATGCTTGTCAAGTGAACAACATTTCATTGCATAATATTCATGATAGATCTGCTTATTTATAAGCTAAAAGTCACCAATGAATTCCTTATGAATTATTCCAAGAAGAGCTCCGACTGTAGTGACTTAGATATACTGAAGTCTTTGATAGTCGTCAGTACCTTGTCACTATTCTCACAAAGTACCAATGAAAAGAGAACTCAGATAAAATATCCTGTAAAGGATTATTCGGTCGAGTCTATTGAAGATCTATCTATGCACCAAATTTATACAAGCGATCTCTCCATTTCTTTAAGGGACGATTGTCAAAAGTAAACCAAGGTCCTAAAGTAGGCTTGGTCTGTGTAGCTGGTTGAGCTAGTGCTGCTTGTGGTGCTGGTTCAGGTCTAAAAGGTTCAGTACCTGTGGATTCTGCTTCACTTATATCTGGTTCAGCTTCAGTAGGTTCAGGCATAGTCATCAGAACTTGAGCTAAGTCTGATAGATCAGCTAGCTGGACTGAGGAATCAGAAGACGATTCAAAAATCTATTCAGATGATGACCCAAAAATTATTGCAGAGACTTCAGATGTTGGGACAGAGGCTTCAAAAAAAGCTTCTGAATTATCTAATTGAGTAGAGGAATCTTCTGCAGCAGGTATAGGTGCAAAAGTTTCTATGAACTCTATCAGAGGTGCTTTATCCTTTCAATAGAGGTGGAAGGTTGAGAATTTGGTGGAGAAGTGGGAGGTTTATGAATCTGTAACAATTTACTCCACTAGTTAACTGGTTCAGGTTTTGTATATGAAGTTGATGGCTCAGGAACTTATTCAGGTTTTGGTTTTGAATTTGGCTTTTTAGGTTTTGCTAGAGCTGCCTGAGGATGTATATAATGTCTGATCAAAAGATAGTTGAACTTGAAAACCTTTGAATAGTTAGCTTCTTCTAGATAAATCTGATACAGAGGAGGAGTGTATATTGGCTGTATATTTGGAAATACCGAAGAAGATGAGCCATATACAATCTTAGAATGTGCAGATTGTATATCAGATTCTATGTGTTGCACAATTCCTTGTATCTTCCTAAGTTCTTTGGTTTTGACGTCAAAGTCAAATCCAAAATACTAGCAATGTAATGTCAAAGGTCAACATCAAGTTGCTAGATCTGAGCTTTGTATGAGTGATATAGTTGTTGGACCTGCTTAGAGACGACATCAATTTCATGTTGAGTAGCATGAGTCTATTGACTGATTTCATCTAGCTTGGAATCAAATTTTCGAAGGACTTTATTATGTGCTACTGTATTTAATGTCTGCCAGTTAAGAACTTCATCAGAAGGGTTTAAGATAAGTATACCTTGTAAAGTGATTCCTGTGGCTCGAACATAAGGTTTAGAGGCAACCCTAGTTGTTTCATCTGTACTCCTATATAGAGAAGGAAAATCTTCTTCGTATGGATTAACCATCATACAAGGTATAAGAGTAGGAGTAATGACAAGAATTGCTAGCTTAGACTGACAAGGAGTAAATTTCAGCATCTCACAAAGAGATCTAGGTCTGAATCTTTCTATGGGTAGACCACTAGATTTGTTGTACTCTCCCTTCTTCTTCTTCTGGCATATTGCTCATCATCATCATCATCATAATCATCACTATCTGAATTAGGGTTGAGACAGACTTCACAGTCAATTTTACATATAGATGGGTCAACATCCCACGCAAAGTATCTGCGATGATGGCTTACATAGACTGGATCTCCATTAGATTTGAAATAATAGATAGGATGGCTAGATTTACCTTTTGTATGAGAAAATACAGGTTGGATTAGAAATATAGCACCGAATGAAGAAGGTCCAAACGGATCTTCGTTAGGCTTTGCATAGATTGACTTCACCATTCCATCTCTTAATGTCTTCAAAATCAGAGGAGTAGTTGTATAAAAAGAGTGTCGATGAGGTGCATAGAGCACCTTCCAATAATTGGTGATCCATTCAGTAAGCATCAACTTTTCAAACTCCATAACTGGTAATTTCTTCGGGATCTAAATGATAATAGTCTAATCATTGGAACAATGAGCAATAACGTAAATAACGTCCAAAGTAGAATTTAGAAAGTTGATGTCCAAAGCATGATCCTGTAGATAATAGATCATCTAGTGATGTAAGGTAGCCATAATGGTTATAGGATCTTGATCTGTTCTATTAATCTGGATCTAAACTTGTAGTCACTCAAACAAACTGTAATCATCCAACTTGTTAAAATCAGGTGCTATTGTCATAATTACACTTCCATTGTTAAGAGTAGTCAGCAAAGTACCAATCAAGACATTTTGGTACGTTGTGTAGGTAGTGTCTAGAAGAGATATCCTAGTTGTAGCAGGTATTCCCTTTCTTCCATAAAATGTGAGAATAAGGCGTATAGCTCTTATATGTAGATATGTATGGTTGTGTTCTCTCCACAGAGAGATAAGCTCCTTTGGTATCTCAAGCTTTACGTATTGTTCTGCTATAGTAGATCTAAGACTACACTGTTCCAATCTCAAACTCTGGATTATTTCTTTAACTTTTGGTCTAGATGTAGACAAAATAGTATGTCTACTTCTTGTCCAAGAACGATCACGAGAATAAATATTGTAAGGACTCAACAAAGGTAAAGAAGACTCACAAACACAATTTTCTATAGGAACATGAGTAATTTCAACTAGATTTTCTATACGATTAAACAAAACACACTTAACACTAGAAGGTAGACTAGGCATAGATAAAGTTGAAGATAGATGAATAAGGTCTTTTGGTAGTGTTTCCATAACTATGGGCTCTCTTCTTACTCACTCTTATCAAGAGACAATGTTATCATCGGCCAAGACACGAAAGATGACTCTAATACCACACCGGGGACCTCGAAGGGCACACAAGGAAAGTACAATAATCAACTGGCTAAAACAACACCTCTGAGCTCCATCGACTAACCAAAGTCAGATTGTAGGTTACTATAGTGTCTGGTAGACTATTATGGAACAACATGGGAACCTTGTGACTATCAATAAGTTCCAGGTATGATGGCCTAAACACAAAGCCTTTACACATCCAAGAATGAACCCTGATGATCTCAAACTTAAACAAGCTGACTGTACTATTCTTCTGAAGCAAAGACTCATTGAGCCCACAAAGTCAGATTAGGCTTGCCAGGAATTCTATGTGAACAAACATTCAGAGCAAAAGCATAGTAAAAAGAGATTGGTGATTGATTACAAGCATCTGAATGCATTCCTGCAAGATGACAAGTTTCCTCTTCCCAAGATCGATACGCAGGTACTATTTTTAAAAGAAGCTACTATTTTTCCAAGTTTGATCTTAAAGCAGGATTTCAGCAATTAGGTATTCACCCAACTGAATGGTACAAAACTACATTCTGCATTTCCAATGCATAATACCAATGGACTGTTATGTCATTTGGGCTCAAAGTTGCCCCATCTTTGTTTCAAAGAACCATAGCTAAGATTTATAAGCCTATCCTCAACAGTGCAATCATCTACATTGATAATATTCTCCTGTTCTTAAAGACCCTTGAGAAACATTAGACCTTACTTCAGCAATTCTTGGATCTTACTAAACAGTATAGCATTATGCTTTCAACCTCTAAAAGCATCATTGGTACAAAGGAGATTGAATTTCTAGGTTTGCATTTCAAAGATGGATTATACTAGCCTGGTCCACATATTGCATAAGAGTTGTTACACTTTCCTAATGAACATCTCACTGTGAAATAGATACAACAATTCCTCAGGATTGTTAATTACATATGTGAGTTCATACCATACGTGGCAACTTACACTTCATGCTTATCCAAGTTACTAAAAAAGAATCTACCACTTTGGACTTTAGAACAAACGAAGATTGTCCAGCATTTAAAGCACATTTGTCAAGACCCTCCACCCTTAAAGATTCCTAATAAGGGACAACGAATTTTACAGACAGATGCTATTGACAATTATTGGGGTGCTGTGCTTCTAGAAGAAATTAATGGCAATTGTCATTATTGTGGTTATGTAAGTGGACAATTTCGATCCTTTAAATGCTATTATCATATCAGTTATAAAGACAGCCTAGCTGTTAAAAGAGGTATTGAAAAGTTTGCCTTCCACCTCACACCTTATCACTTTGTAATTGATAACACTTCCTCCCCTAAGATTCTTGATCAACCCAAGAAACATCTTCCCAACAGTCAATTGCTTCATTGGCAGGAATGGTTTTCTTGCTATAAATTTTCCATCCGCCATATCAAAGGTCACCATAATACACTTGCTGATTTTGTTTCTCGACCTACTAAACCAATCTTGTTTCTTTCATCCTCTTTGAACCATTTTATTCCTCTTTTTTGGCTAATGGAGTTTCCCAAGTTTGCAAAATATAAAAAAGATTTCCCCCCTTTGTTTCTACTACTCTAAAAACTGTTACAGACATTTTTCCCCTTCTTCATCAAAATCTATTTTATTATCTTCATCTCACACTTCTCACATTTGATGTTTTACCTACTCCTAGTCATTTTGATGCTCTTACCCCTTACAAACTAATGTATCATCTCTATAATACTACCTTGTGGCATCTCTAGGCTTTGTCTGCCTTATATGCTTGTTCTATATCTTTATCACCCTTCCATGTTTATCGCCACCTGTCTGATCCTACAAATTCCAATTCTCTTTTTTGGACTTCCTTAGAATGGTTTCAACCCCTTTACAAATGGCATGTAGACATGTCTCAAATCTTGACTCGTTATAACTTATGGGACACTACTTTAATTGATCACAAAGTTTATGTTATTTATATCATACATCGTCCCTACTGTACGAGTACTTCTGGACATCTCTGCACACTAAATCACCTTCAGCAATGGAAAAACCAACCTTGATTGGTCTACAGAATGCACACAAATAATGGCAGATTTACATTCTTTCTTAGACCAACTCAACCAATTCCCAAGCTTACCTCTTTTCAATATTTGTACATTCCTTGGTCTATATTTTGGAGATACTGTTCTTCTTGCACCAATTATTTCTCCATTATTTGACCATTGGACATTTGTGGCTCCCTCTAATGTTATCAACATTCGAGCCGGTGAAGTTCCTTTCCCTATGTATCGACATTCTACAGTTTCAAGCATACCATCTAGTTGTATCCAAAAGCCCACTTCTGTTTCTAGCCTAAGACTTTCTACATGGATTGTAACTGATATCAACCACATTCTTGAGCAAGTTGACAATGACATGGCCTTAACAAGTGACTCTGATTGTGATAATGACCTCACTTTAGCACTTTAAAGTGGGACTTGTCTTTTTAGAGTTTACTTTTGGGTCTTTTGATGAAAGAGAATCTTTGTGGCCCATAAATCACTATGCAAGATTCCTTCTTATCATCATACTGTTTGCTTTTTAGAAAGTAGTTTACTTTTTCAAAGTAGCTTTGTTAAAGGTGTAATGATTGTACTTAAAGTTGCTTTCTTTTAAAAGTTTTAATCAGTGTGTCTCTTGAGAGTTTTACTTTCATGCCCTTGCTTCGCGTATAAAAGCAAGGTTTCTCCTTCATTATAAGCAAGACTAGATTTAAAGAAGTTTGATTTTAATGAATATTAGTTTGAGTGTTTTCCATTTTCTCGAAGTTCTCCCTCTCCAGAAGCTTAAGTCTTGAGTAATGTTACTATTTGTCATTACACAGGGACAAGTATGCTCTATACTCGCCTCTTATAAGGATCTTGTGTATCAGAAAGTCCAAGATAATTTATGACTGCATAAAACAATTTCGCTGTGAGATTAGAGTTTAACAGGGAAAGAGTGTACACACTGTTGCGACTATTGTTGAAAAAGGGGAAGAAGAGTTGTAAGAGTGTAAGGTTCCTAAAAGAAAAGCTGAGTGTTGTACCTGTAGAGAGAAGAACTTTATGTCTCGGTCATCATACTTGGAACTTACTGATAGTAACAAAGTTCCCATGTTGCTCTACAATAGTCTACCAGACACTACAGTAGCCTACAATCTGACTTTAGTTAGTTGATGGTCTGCCTAAAGATGTTGTTTTAACTGGTTGGTTGTCTTACTTTCCCTATATGCCCTTCGAGGTCCTCGGTGTGGTATCAAAGCCATTTTTCATATCTTGGCTAGCGGTAACATTGTCTCTTGATAAGACTGAGTAAGGAGAGAACCCATAGTTATGGAAACACTACCAAATGACCCTGTTCATCTGTCTTCAACTTTGTTTATGTCTAGTCTACCTTTTAATGTTAAGCGTATTTTGTCTAATCGTATAGAAAATATAGTTGAAATTACCCACGTTGTTACAGAAAATCGTGTTTGTGAGTCTTCTTTATCTTTTTTGAGTCCTTACAGTATTTATTCTCGTGATCATTCTTGGCCAAGAAGTACATATACTATTTTGACTACATCTAAACTAAAAGTTAAAGAAATAATCCGGAGTTCGAGACTGGAATAGTGAAGTCTTAGATCTACTATAGCGGAACAATACGTAAAGCTTGAGATACCAAAGGTGCTGATCTCTCTCTGGAGAGAACACAATCATTCACATCTACATGTAGGAGCTATACACCTTATTCTCACACTTCATAGAAGAAAGGGAATGCCTGCTATAACCAAAATATCTCTTTTAGACATTGCCTACATAACGTATCAAAATTCTTTGATTGGTACCTTGCTGACTTCTCTCAACAATGAAAGTGTCATTCTGACGATAGCACCTAATTTCAACATCAAGTTGGATAATCCTACTTTGTTTGAACGACTACAAGTTCAAATCCAGATCACTGGAGCAAATCAAGATCTTATAGTCATCATGGCTACCTTACATCACCAGATGATCTATCATCTGCAGAATCATGCTTTGGACCTAAACTTTCGAAGTTCTTCTTCAGATGTTCTTTACATGGTTGCTGATTGTTCCAATGATAAAACTACTATCATCCAAATCCCAAAGCAATTACCAGTTGTGGAGCTTGAAAAGTTGATGCCTACAGAATGGACCAACAATTACCAGAAGGTGTTCCATGTACCTTATCGACAGTCTTTTTATACAACAACTCCTCCGATTATGAAGATAATAAAAGATGGAACAGTGAAGTTCATCTATGCAAAGCCCAACGAAGATCCATCTGGACCTTCTACATCTGGCGCTATTCTTCTGATCCAACCCATATTTTCTCATACGGAAGGTAAATCTAGCCCTCCTATCTATTATTTCAAATCTAATGGAAATTTAGTCTATGTAAGCCATCATCGTGGATAATTTATATTGGATGTTAACCCATCTATGTGCGAACCTAACTGTGCAGTCTGTCTCAACCCTAAGTCAAACAGTGATGATGATGATCAGCAGTATGCCAGACGACGAAGGAGGAAGAAAAAGTCTAAACCTCGTTGTATGCCTTCATAACAGTATCATCCACACAAGGATGATTCAGATCTAGATGATTCCAGCAAATCTAGTAGTATACCCACAGAAAGATTCAGACCTAGATCTCTTCATGAGATGCTGAAATCTACTACCTGTCAACCTAAGCCAACAATTCCTATTGTTACTCCTACCCTTATACCTTGTATGACAGTTAAGCCATACGAAGAAGAATTTCCTTCTCTACACAGGAGTACATATGAGACAACTAGGGTTATCTCTAGCCCTTATATTCGAGCCACGGGAATCACTTCATAAGGAACACTTGTCTCAAATCCTTTTGATGAAGTTCTTAACTGGCAGACATCAAATGTAGTAGCACAGAAAAAAGTCCTTTGAAGAATTGATTCCAAGCTAGATGGAATCAGTCAACAGACTCATGCTACTCAACATAAAGTTGACGCCATCTTTAAGAAAATCCAACAACTGTATCACTCATACAAAGCTCAGATCCAGCAACTTGACACCGATCTTCAACATTATATTGCTACATAGTATTCTGGACCTGACTTCAACGTCAAAACTAGAGAACTCAAGAAGATATAAGGAATTGTGCAACGCATGGAAGCTGATATGCAATCCACACAGTCTGAGATTGTATATGGCTCATCCTCATTAGTATTTCCAAATATATAGCCAGTATACATTCCTCCTCTATATCAGACGTGTCTAGAAGGAGCTAGCTATTCAAAGGTTTTCAAGTTCAACTATCCTTTGATCAGAAAATATTTACATCCTTAGGCAGCTCAAGCAAAACCTAAAAAGCCAAAGTCAAAACCAAAGTCTGAACAAGTTCCTAAGCCATACCTTCATATACTAAACCTGAATTAGTTAACTAGTGGAGTAAACCGTTACAGATTCATACACCTCCCACTTCTCCACAAAATTCTCAACCTTCCACCTCTACTGAAAAGGATAAAATGTCTCTAACAGAATTCATAGCAACTCTTGCACCTATACTTGCTGCAGAAGATTCGTCTACTCAATTAGATAATTCAAAAGCTTGGTTTGAAGCCTCTGTCCTAACATCTGAAGTCTTTGCAACAATTTATGAGTCATCATTTGAATAGATCTCTGAACCGTCTTCTGATTCCTCAGCCTAGCTAGCTGATCTATCAGACTTAGCACAAGTTCTGATGACTATGCCTGAACCTACTAAAGCTGAACCAGATATCCTGCACCTACTAAAGCTGAACCAGATATAAATGAAGCAGAATCAATAGGTACTGAACCTTTTAGACCTGAACCAGCACCACAAGCAGTACCAGCTCAACCAGCTGTACAGACTAAGCCTACTTCAGGACCTTAGTTTACTTTTGATGATCTTCCCCCAAAGAAATGGAGAGATCGCTTGCATGAATTCAGTGCATAGATACATCTTCAAATGACTCAACCGAATAATCCTTTATAGGATATTTTTTCTGAGTTTACTTCTCGTTTAACTGGTACTTGGCAAGAATGGTGGCAAAGTATTGACGACTATCGACAACTTCAGTGTATCCGAGTCACTAGATTCAGAGCTTTTCTTGTAATTGTTCATAAAGAATTCATTGGTGACTTTCATCTTATAGATAAACAGATTCGTCAAGAGTATTATGCAATGAAATGTTGTTCCCTTGACAAGCGTGATCTACAAAAGCATTTTCAACGTATGACAGAAAGGTATTATCTTTTAATGGATGGAATGATGTTAATCTTTGATATACTTTTATCTCATCCTTTCCAGATCAACGTAACCAAAGATACAACGGATCATTGGTTCTTTACAAAGGCATATTGCTAATATATCTCTTGAAGAAATCTACCAGCTTGTTATAGCCTCTCTTGATAAGTCGTGTGATCAAAATGCCTTATTCAAGAACATCATTAAAGGTGGTCCACTTCTCTAACAACTTGCAAGAAGCCTTATCTTTAGATTAAGTGCAAAGATAAAAGGAACTTTGATTGTAGCAACAAGAAGAAATCTCATCATAATCATGTTTATCATCGACAAAATTTTTGCAGACAAATAGAAGGTTACAAGCCCTTTAGGAAAACTTATAAAAGAAAAGATAGAACAAAGCAAAATTTTGTTTGATTCTTCAAGAAGAAATCTCATCATTCTCAGAAAGCTGATCGATGTTTCCTCTCTGGACAACCAGGACACTTTGCATAAACTTGTCCTCATAAAAGCAAGAAAGATTTTAAGTTATTGAAGCACATGCAATAAATCTTGCCTATTCATTCTTCAAGTAACTTTGAAGATCTGATTAAGGAATAATCCACTGAAGATGAAGACACTAAGTTTGTTTTTTCTGTTATAACCTCTAATGATGAATTCTCTGACTCCTCTTTCTCTCTAGAGGATGATTCTCTATACATGCTACAACAGACCTGCATAAAATTAGATCTTACTCCAGTCCAACGACCATATATCCAGATTTAACTCTTTAGACAAGATAAATATAATCACCCCATTAAAGTTATTGGATTCATGGATACTGGATCCAGCCATACGATTATGAAGCCCAACATTTTACCTTCTAAGGCATGGACCTCACTTGATGAATACTTTACAACAGCAGATGGCAATTCATTCAAGATCAGGCTTATTACAAAGAGAAATATCAGGATACGATTCTTTCCACAATGTACAGTTTGGACTAAAGTGCTTTGAAGCAATCTACCTAGCCTAGACATTTTCATTGGTATGAATGTATATAGTAAAGCTTCGCCTTTACAGATCCTATCCACAGGCCTTAGATATCAATCATTTTTTAGTCCCTACACTGAAATAAAAAATGTGTTTGAACTTTCTCAAGTTCGTAAACCATATACATCACTCAGAGATAAACTGTTAGACTACTATCCTAAATCACATGCATAGTTTACTCATCCATATCCTTTTGGAAAAATACTGATTTTTTCATAAGTCTACCTTTCAAAAAGACTGAGCCCCTTAAAAGTCCTTATGAAGGGAAATCATACCAAATCACTTACATAACCACCACGTAATGGTACTATAAGTCCCATTCCCAAATTTTATGACTGGAATTCAAACTCGCGACATGGGATGACCTAGGCTAAAACCTGGTGGCTCTGATACCACTGAGCCCCTCGAAAGGCCTTGTGAAGGAAAAGCATACCAAATCACTTATACAACAACCAAGTTTTGATAGACCAAATAGCTGGGATGAGGAATGAAAAGACAGTTCAGAGATCTATTCAAATGATGACTCAGAAATTGTTGCAGAGACTTCAGATGTTGGGACAGAGGCTACAAAATAAGCTTCTGAATTATCTGATTGGGCAGAGGAATCTTCTGCAGCAGGTGTAGGTGCAAGAGTTGCTATAAACTTTGCTAGATACGCTTTATCCTTTCCAGTAGAGGTGGAAGGTTGATACTTCGGTGCAGAAGTAGGAGATGTATGAATCCATAACGGTTGACTCCACTGGTTAACTGGTTCAAGTTTAGTGTATGAAGGTGATGGCTCAGGAACTTGTTCAGGCTTTGGCTTTGATTTTGGTTTTTTGGTTTTAGCTTGGGTTGCCACAGGATGGATATACTGCCTGATCAAAGGATGGTTAAACTTGAAGACCTTTGAGTAGTCAGATTCTTCTGGATACATCTAATACAGAGGGGGAGTGTATATTGGCTGTATATTTAGAAATACTAAAGAGGATGAGCTATATATAGTCTTAGACTGTATAGATTGCATATCAACTTCCACACGTTGCACAATTCCTTGTATCTTCCTAAATTTTCTGGTTTTGACATCAAGTCAGGTCCAAAATACTGTGTACCAATATAGTGTCTAAGATCAGCATCAAGTTGCTTGATCTGAGCTTTGTATGAGTGGTAAAGTTGTTGGATCTACTTAAAGAATGTGTCAACTTTATGTTGAGTAGCATGAGTCTGTTGACTAATTCCCTCTAACCTAAAATCAATTCTTCTAAGGACTTTGTTCTGTGCTACTACATTTGATGTCTTCCAGTTAAGAACTTCATCAGAAGGATTTGAGACAAGTGTTCCTTATGAAGTGATTCCTGCGGCTCGAATATAAGGGCTAGAGATAACCCTAGTTGTCCCATCTGTACTCCTGTGTAGAGAAGGAAAATCTTCTTTGTATGGTTTAACCATCATATAAGGTAAAGGGGTAGGAGTAACAATAGGAATTACTGGCTTAGGTTGACAGGTATAATATTTCAGCATCTTACGAAGAGATCTAGGTCTGAATCTTGACATATGTGCTTTAGCTACTGGACAACCTTTGTTTATTCTAAAGTCCAAGGTGGTGGGTTCTTTTTCAGTAACTTGGATAAGCATGAAGTGTAAGCTACCACGTGTGGTATGAACTCACAGATGTAATTAACAATCCCGAGAAATTATTGTATTTGTTTCACAGTGAGATTTTCATCTGAAAAATGTAACAACTCTTATTCAATATGTGGACCAGACTGGTAGAATCCATCTTTGAAATGCATACCCAGAATTCAATCTCCTTGGTACCAATGATGCTTTTAGAGACTGAAAGCATAAGGCCATACTGTTTAGTAAGATCCAAAAATTGCTGAAGTAAGGCCTGATGTTCCTCATGGGTCTTTGAGAACATGAGAATATCATTAATGTAGATGATTGCACTATTAAGGATAGGCTCATAGATCTTGGTCATGGTTCTTTGAAATAGTGATGGGACAACTTTAAACCCAAATGGCATAACAGTCCATTGGTATTATGCATTGGGAATGTAGAATGCAGTTTTGTACCGCTCAGTTTGGTGAACACTCAATTGCCAAAATCCTACCTTAAGATCAAACTTGGAAAAGATAACAGCTTCTTTTAGAAATAGTACATGTGTACTGACCATGGGAAAAGGAAACTTTTCATCTTGCAGGAATGCATTTAGAGGCTTGTAATCAATCATCAATCTCTTTTTACTGCTTTTTTTCTCGGAACGTTTGTTTATATAGAATGCCTGGCAAGCCCAATTTGACTTTATGGGCTCAATGAGTCCTTGCTTCAGAAGGGCAGTGCACTCGGCTTATACAAGTTTGTGGTTGTCAGAGTTCATCCCTAGACGGGTGGCTTTCGTAGGATTGATATCTTCATTCTTTTTGAAAGGTAGACATATGAAAAAGTAAGTATTTTTCTAAAAAGGGTATGGATGAGAAAACTGTGCATGTGAATTAGGACAATAGTATAACAGTTTATCTGGCAATGATGTATAAGGTGTAGGAACTTGAGAAAGTTCAAACACATTTTTCACTTCAGTCTAGGGACTATAAAATGATCGATACCTAAAGCCTGTGGGTAGGATCGATAAAGGTCAGGCTTTGTTGTAAACATCCATACAAATGAGAATATCTGGGCCAGGTAGATTGCTACCAAGGACATTAGTCTAAACTGTACACTGTGGAAATAATCGCATCCAGATCTTTCTTTTTGTAATAAGCCCAATCTTGAATGAATTGCCATCTGTAGCAGTAAAGTACTCGTCGATAAAATGTTGGGCTTCATAATCGTATGGCTGACTCTAGTATCCATAAATCCAATAGCTTTGATGGGTTGATCATATTTGTCTTGTCTGAAAATTTGGATCTGGACATAAGGTCGTTGGACTGAAGTATGATCTAATTTCATGCAGGTTTGTTGTTGCATATATAAAGAATCATCACCTATAAAGATAGAGGAATCAGAGAATACATCAACAGATTTCGTAACAGACACAACAAACTTAGTGTCTTCATTTTCAGTGGATTGTTCCTTAATAAGATCTTCAAAGTTATTAGAAGAATGAATAGGCAAAATTGTTTACATTTGCTTCAATAACTTGACATCTTTCTTGCTTTTGTGAGGATAGGTTCGTACAAAGTATCTTGGTTGTCCATAGAGAAAACATCAATTAGCTTTCTAAGAATAATGGGATTTCTTCTTGAGGAATCGAACGAACTTTCGTTTAGTTCCATCTTTTCTCATATAAGTTTGTTAAAGGGCTTGTAACCTTCCATTTGCCTGCAAAACGTTCGTTAATGATAGACAGGATTGTGATGAGATATCTTCTTATTGCTACAATCACAATTCTTTTTATCTTTGCACTTAATCTGAAGATAAGGCTTCTTGAATCCTGTTTGAGAAGTGGACCTCCTTTAACGATGTTCTTGAATAAGGCATGTTGATCACAAAGCTTATCAAGAGAGGCTAAAGCAAGCTGGTAGATTTCTCTAAGAGATATATTAGCAATATCCCTTTGTAAAGAAACAATGGTCCATTGTAGGTCTGGTTGCAGTTGATTTAGAAGGGATGAGATAAAAGTATAATGAAGATTAACATCATTCTATCAATTCGAAAGATAATACCTTTCTTTCATACGTTGAAAATGCTTCTGTAGATCACGCTTGTCAAGGGAACAACATTTCATTACATAATACTCCTAACGGATCTGCTTATCTATAAGCTAGAAGTCACCAATGAATTCTTTATGAATGATTCCAAAAAGAGCTCTGACTATAGTGACTTGGATATACTGAAGTCGTCGATAGTCATCAATACTTTGCCACCATTCTTGCAAAGTACCAGTGAAACGAGAAGTAAACTCAGTCTTATAAAGGATTATTCGATCGAGTCATTTGAAGATCTATCCATGCACCGAATTCATACAAGCGATCTCTCCATTTCATTGGGGAAAGATCGACAAAACTAAACCAAGGTCCTGAAGTAGGCTTAGTCTGTGCAGCTAGTTGAGCTGGTGTTGCTTATGGTGCTCGTGCAAGTCTGAAAGGTTCAGTACTTGTAGATTCTACTTCACTTATATCTAGTTTAACTTTAGTAGGTTCAGGCATAGTCATCAAAACTTGTGCTAAGTCTGATAGATCAGCTAGCTATGCTAAGGAATTAGAAGACAGTTCAAAGATCTGTTTAGATGATGACTTAAAAATTGTTGCAGAGACTTCAGATGTTACGACAGAGGCTTCAGAACAAGCTTCTGAATTATCTGATTGAGTAGAGGAATCTTCTATATCAAGTGTAGATGCAAGAGTTGTTATGAACTCTATCAGAGGCATTTTATCCTTCCCAACAGAGGTCAAAGGTTGAGACTTTGGTGGAGAAGTGGGAGGTGTATGAATTTGTAACAGTTTACTCCACTGGTTAAGTAGTTCAGGTTTAGTATATGAAGGTGATGGCTTAGGAACTTGTTCAGGCTTTGGTTTTGACTTTGGCTTTTTAGGTTTTGCTTGAGCTTCCTGAGAATGTATATATTGTCTGACCAAAGGATAGTTCAACATGAAAACCTTTGAATAGTCAGCTTCTTCTGGATACATCTGATACAGAGTAGGAGTGTATACTGGTTGTATATTTGGAAATACTGAAGAGGATGAGCCATATACAGTTTTAGACTGTGCAGATTGCATATCAGCTTCTATGCATTTCATAATTCCTTGTATCTTCCTGGGTTCTCTAGTTTTGACGTCGAAGTCAAGTCCAAAATACTGCGTAGCTATGTAATGTAGAAGATCAGCGTTAAAGTGCTAGATTTGAGCTTTGTATAAGTGATGTAGTTGTTGGATCAGCTTAAAGATGATGTCAACTTTATGTTGAGTAGCATGAGTCCGTTGACTTATTCCTTCTAACTTGGAATCAATTCTTCGAAGGCCTTTGTTTTGTGCCACTGCATTTGATGTCTCCTAGTTAAGAACTTTATCAGAAGGACTTGAGAGAAGTATTACTTGTAAAGTGATTCCTGTGGTTCGAATATAAGGGCTAAAGATAACCCTAGTTGTCTCATCTATACTCTAGTGTAGAGAAGGAAAATCTTCTTCGTATAACTTAACCATCATACAAGGTACAGGGATAGGAGTAACAACAGGAATTGCTATCTTAGGTTAACAAATAGAAGATTTTAGTATCTCACAAAGAGATCTAGGTCTGAATCTTTCTATGGGTGGACCATTAGATGAATCATTTAGAGCTGAATCATCCTTGTGTGGATGATACTATTGCGAAGGCACATAATGAGATGTAGAGTTTTTCTTCCTCCTTCTTTGTCTGGCATACTGCTCATCATCATCATCACTGTCTGACTCAGGGTTGAGATAGTCTTCACAGTCAGGTTTGCACATAGATGGATGAATATTCTATACAAAGTGTCCACGATGACGGCTTACATAGACTGGATGGTTTACATAAATTAGATCTCCATTAGATTTGAAATAATGGAAAGGAGGGCCAGATTTACACTCTTTCCTCGTTAAATTCTAATCTCATAGTGGAATTGTTTTATTTAATCATAGACTGTCTTAGACTTTCTGATACATAAGATTCTCAGAAGAGGCGAGTGTAGAGCATACTTGTCTCTTTATAATGACAGATAGTAACATTACACAAGACTTAAGCTTTCAGGAGAGGGACAACTTAGAAATAATGGAAAACACTCAAACTAATATTCATTGAAATCAAACTTCTTCAAATCTAGTCGTGCTTACAATGAAGGAGAAACCTTGCTTTCATAGGTGAAGCAAGGGCATGAAAGTAAAACTCTCAAGAGAAAAAGAAAGCAACTTTAAGTACAATCATCACACCTTTAACAAAGCTACTTTGAAAAAGTAAACAACTTTCTAAAAAGCAAACAGTATGATGATAAGAAGGAATCTTGCATAGTAGTTTGTGGGTCATAAAGATTCTCTTTTATCAAAAGACTTAAAAGTAAACTCCTCAAAAGACGAGTCCCACTTTAAAGTACTAAAGTGAGGTTATTATCACCATCAGAGTCATCTGTTAAGGCCGTGTCTAGGGATGGCAATAGGTAGGGCTCGGTTCGGGTATTACTCTACCCATATCCATATCTATTTTTTATGACTCAACCCATATTCATATCCATATCCATCGATTTTTATGATTTACTAAGCATATCCAAATCCATTGGATTCTTCGGGTTTTTGGATATCCATCGAGTTGTTTAGCACATAAAAATATAACTTCTAAATAGAAAATATAAAGAACATATTTTTACGAATGCTCTAAATCAAAATTACTTTAATAATAATAAGTTAAGATTTTGATTTGTGTGTCTTAAAAAACCATGAAATTGGAATAATAAAATCATAATGTCTAGTGCAAAGACAACATATATTTTTCACAATCAAGAACTAGAACAAAGACTGAAATATCCAAAGCTTCAAATTATCTTTGTGTGAACTCCACAACATTCAAAACTCCATCTCCATATCATTTGCATTATTATCATCCTATAAGAAAATAAAATATGATGAAAAAGGTGAGGATTGAGGAGTAAAGTAGGGATTTTAAAGTTGTTTCGTCTCAGAAAATATTAATATTTTATTATATTTAACCATAAATATTCAAGAAAAAATATGAAAAATAGAGTTAATAAAAAACGGGTAGGATATGGGTATCCATCGGTTCGGGTTATCACTAGACCCATATTCAAATCCAAATCCATATCCACTTTTTAGCATCCATTTAAAATCTATTTTTTAGCCTCCATGTCCATTTTTCGGGTCGGGTAGTGCAGATATTAATCGGGTTAAAAATCCACTGCCATTCCTAGCCGTGTCATTGTCAATTTGTTGAAGAATGTCACTAATATCAGTCGCAATCTATGTAGAAAGTCCTAAGCTAGAAACATAAGTGGGTTCTTAGATAGGGCTAGATGGTATGCTTGAAACTGTATAATGTTGATAGGTAGGGCTAGGAACTTCAGTAACTTGAATGTTAATAACATTTGAGGGAGCTACCGATGTCCAATGGTCAAATAATGAAGGAATAATTGGTGCAAGAAAAGTAGTGTGTCCAAAATACGGACCAACGGATGTACAAATATTGGAAGGAGGTAAGCTCCAAAATTGGTTGAGTTAATCTACGAAAGAATGTAAATCTGCCATTATCTGCGTGCATTCTGTATACCAATTAAGGGTGGTTTGTCAAAATACGGACCAAGGGATGTATAAATAGTGGAAGGAGGTAACCTCGAGAATTGGTTGAGTTTGTCTAAGAAAGAATGTAAATCTGCCATTAGCTGCGTGCATTCTGTAGACTAATCAAGGGTGGTTCACCAATGCTGAAGGTGATTTAGTGTGCACAAATGTTCAGAAATACTCAACAGTAGGGACGATGTATGATATAAATAGCATAAACTTTATGATCAGTTAAAGTAGTGTCCTATAAGTGATAATGAGTCAAGATTTGAAACATATCTACATGGCATTTGGAAAGTGGTTGAAACCATTCTAAGAAAGTCTACAAAAGAGAATTGGAATTTGTAGGATCAGATAGGTGGCGATAAGCATAAAGGGGTGACAAAGATATAGAACAAGCATATAGGGCAGACAAAGCCCAGAGATGCCACAAGGTAGTATCATAGAGAGTATTGTAGAGATGATACATTAGTTTGTAAGGGGTAAGAGTATCAAAATGACGAGTAGGTAAAACATCAAATTTGAGAAGTGTGAGATGAAGATAATAAAACAGACTTTGATGAAGAAGGGAAAAAAGGTCTGTAATAGTTTTTGGAGTTGTAGAAAATGAAGGGGGAAAATCTTTTTTATATTTTGCGAACTCAGGAAACTCCATTAGCCAAAAAAGAGGAATAAAATGGTTCAGAGAGGATGAAAGAAACAAGATTGGTTTGGTAGGTCAAGAAAGAAAATCAGCAAGTGTATTGTGGTGATCTTTGATATGGCGAATGGAGAATTTATAACGAGAAAACCATTCCTGCCAATGAAGCAGTTGACTATTGGGAAGATGTTTCTTGGGTTGATCAAGAATCTTGGGGAAGAAAGTGTTATCCATTTCAATGATAAAGTGATAAGGTGTGAGGTGGAAAGCAAACTTTTCAATACCTCTATTAACAGCTAGGATTTCTTTATAACTGATATGATAATGGCATTCAGAGGAACAAAATTGTCCACTTGTATGACCACAATAATGACAATTGCCATTGATTTCTTCCTGAAGCACAACACCCCAATAATTGTCACTAGCATCTGTCTGTAAAATGCGTTGTCCCTTATCAGGAATTTTTAAGGGTGAGGGTTTTGACAAATGTACTTTAATGCTGGATAGCCTTCGTTTGTTCTAAAGTCCAAAGTGGTGGATTCTTTTTTAGTAACTTGGATAAGCATACGGTGTAAGCTGCCGCCTGTGGTATAAACTCACAGACATAATTAACAATCCCGAGGAATTGTTGTATTTGTTACACAATGAGATGTTCATCAAGAAAGCGTAACAACTCTTATGCAATATATGGACCAGGCTGGTAGAATTCATCTTTGAAATGCATACCCAGAAATTCAATCTCTTTTGTACCAATGATGCTTTTAGAGGCTGAAAGCATGATGCCATACTGTTTAGTAAGATCCAAGAATTGCTAAAGTAAGGCCTGGTATTCCTTATGGGTCTTTGAGAATAGGAGAATGTCATCAATGTAAATGATTGCATTGTTGAGGATAGCCTCATAGATCTTGGTTGTGGATCTTTGAAACAGTGATTGGGAAACTTTAAACCTAAATGATATAACAGTCCATTGGTATTGTGCATTGGGAATGCAGAATGCAGTTTTGTACCGCTCAGTTGGGTGAACACCCAATTGCCAAAATCCTACTTTAAGATCAAACTTGGAAAAGATAACAACTTCTTTTAAAAACAGTACCTGAGTATTGATTTTTAGGAGAGGAAACTTGTCATCTTGCAGGAACGCATTTAGTGGCTTATAATCAATCACCAATCTCTTTTTACAATGCTTTTGCTCTGAACTTTTGTTCACATAGAAAACCTGGCAAGCCCAATCTGACTTTGCAGGCTTAATAAGTCCTTGCTTCAGAAGGATAACACACTCGACTTGTGCAAGTTTTAGGTCATCATGGTTCATCCCTAGATGTGTGGCTTTTGTAAGATTGATATCCTTATTTTTTTGAAAGGTAGACTTACCAAAAAGTTAGCATTTTTCTAAAGAGGATATGGAAGAGAAAACTGTGCATGTGATTCAGGACAGTAGTCTAACGGTTTATCTCGCAATGAGGTATAAGGTGTAGGAACTTGAGAAAGTTTAAACACATTTTTTACTTTAGTGTAGGGACTGTAAAATGATCGACACCTGAGGCCTGTGGGTAGGATCTGTAAAGGTGAGGCTTTGCTATAGACATCCATACTAATGAAAATATCTGGGTCACTTAGATTACTGCCAAGTACATTAGTCCAAACTATACACTATGGAAAGAATTATATCCCAATCTTTCTTTTTGTAATAAGCCCGATCTTGAATGAATTGTCGTCTGTAGCTATAAAATACTCATTATGTGAGGTCCATACCTCAGAAGGTTAGATGTTGGCCTTCATAATTGTACTACTGGATCCAATATCCATAAATCCAATAACTTTGATGGGTCGATCATATTTGTCTTGTCTAAAGAGTTGGATCTGGACTTATGGTTATTGGACTAGAGTACGATCTAATTTCATGTAGTTTACTGTAGCATGTATAGAGAATCATCCCCTAAAGAGATAGAGGAATTAGAGGATTCATCTTCAGAGGTCGTAAAAGAAACAACAAACTTAGCGTCTTCATCTTCAGTGGATTGTTCCTCAATAAGATCTTTAAAGTTATTAGAAGAATGAATAGGCAAAATTGATTGCATTTGCTTCAATTACTTGACATCTTTCTTGCTTTTGTGAAGACAGGTTCGTGCAAAGTGTCCTGATTGTCTACAAAGAAAACATCGATTAGCTTTTTGAGAATGATGGGATTTCTACTTGAAGAATCAAACAAACTTTCGTTTTGTTCCATCTTTTCTCATATAAGTTTTTCTAAAGGGCTTGTAACCTTCCATTTGTCTGTAGAACTTTCTTCGATGATAGATATGATTGTGATGAGATTTCTTCTTATTGCTACAATCATAATTCTTTTTGTCTTTGAACTTAATCTGGAGATAAGGCTTCTTGCAAACTTATTTAAGAAGTGGACCACCTTTAACGTTGTTCTTGAATAAGTCATGTTGATCATAAAACTTATTAAGAGAAGTTAAAGCAAGCTGGTAGATTTCTCCAATAGATATATTAGCAATATCCATTTGTAAAGAAATTATGGTGTGTTGTAGCTCTGGTTGCAATTGATATGAAAGGAATGAGAAAAAATATAATGAAGATTAACATCATTCCATCCATTCAAAAGAAAATAACTTTCCGTCATACATTGAAAATGGTTCTATAGATCACGCTTGTCAAGGGAACAACATTTCATTGCATAATATTCCTGACGGATCTACTTATCTATAAGCTAAAAGTCATCAATGAATTACTTATAAATGATTCCAATAAGAGCTCCAAATGTAGTGACTTGGATATACCGAAGTCGTCGATAGTCATCAATACTTTGCCACAATTCTCGCAAAGTACCAGTGAAACAAGAAGTAAACTCAACCAAAATATCCTGTAAAGGATTATTCGTTTGAGTCATTTAAAGATCTATCTATGCATCGAATTCATGCAAGCGATCTTTCCATTTCTTTGGGGGAAGATTGTCAAAAGTAAACCAAGATCCTGAAGTATGCTTGGTCTGTGCAGCTGGTTGAGTTGGTGCTACTTGTGATGCTCGTGCAATACTTGTGGATTCTGCCTCCCTTATGTCTAGTTCAGCTTCAGTAGATTGAGGCATAGTCATCAGAACTTAAGCTAAATCTAATAAATCAGCTAGCTGGGCTGAGGAATCAGAAAATGGTTAAGAGATCTATTCAAACAATGACTCAGAAACTGTTGCAGAGATTTCAGATTTTGGGACAGAGGCTTCAGAATAAGCTTCAGAATTATCTAATTGAGCAGAGGAATCTTTTGCAGCAGGTGTAGGTGCAAGAGTTGCTATGAACTCTATCAGAGGCCTTTTATCCTTTTCAGTAGAGGTGGAAGGTTGAGACTTTGGTGGAGAAGTGGGATGTGTATGAATCTGTAACGGTTTACTCCACTGGTTAACTAGTTCAGGTTTAATATATGAAGGTGATGGCTTAGGAACTTGTTCAAGCTTTGGTTTTGACTTTGGCTTTTTAGGTTTTGCTTGAGCTGCCTGCAGATGTATGTATTGTCTGATCAAAGGATAGTTGAACTTGAAAACCTTTGAATAGTCAACTTCTTCTGGATACGTCTGATATAGAAGAGGAGTGTTTACTGGCTTTATATTTGGAAATACTAAAGAGGATGAGCCATATACAATCTTAGACTGTGCAGATTGCATATCAGCTTTCATATGTTGTACTATCCTTGTATCTTCCTTAGTTCTCTAGTTTGGACTTCAAATTCAAGTCCAAAATACTGTGTAGCAATGTAATGTCTAAGATCAGCATCAAGTTGCCTTATCTGAGCTTTGTATGAGTGGTACAGTTGTTGGATCTGCTTAGAGAAGGTGTCAACCTTATGTTGAGTAACATGAGTCTGTTGACTGATTCCATCTAACTTCGAATCAATTCTTCGAAGTACTTTGTTCTGTGCTATTGCATTTGATGTCTGTCAGTTAAGAACTTCATCATATTGAGACAAGTGTACCATGTGAAGTGAATCCTGTGGCTCGACCATAAGGGTTAGAGACAACCCTAGTTGTTTCATCTGTACTCCTATGTACAGAAGGAAATTCTTCTTCGTATGGGTTAACCATCATACAAGGTACAGGAGTAGGAGTAACAACAGGAATTGTTGGCTTAGGTTGACAGGTAAAAGATTTCAGCATGTCACGAAGAGATCTAGGTCTGAATTTTTTGTAGGTAGACAACTAGATTTGCGGCAATCATCTGGATCTGAATCATCCTTGTGTGGATGATACTATTGAGAAGGAATACAACGAGTTGTAGACTTTTTCTTCCTCCTTCTTTTGGCATATAACTCATCATCGTCATCACTATCTGACTTAGGGTTAAGACAGACTTCATAGTCAGATTCACATATAAATGGGTCAACCATCCCATACAAAGTGTCCATGATGATGGCTTACATATACTGGATCTCCATTATATTTGAAATAGTGGATATGAGGGCCAGATTTTCCTTTCATATGAGAAAATATGGGCTGGATCAGAAGAATAGCACCGAATGTAGAAGGTCCAAATGAATCTTTGTTGTGATTTGCATAGATGGACTTCACCTTTCCATCTTTTAATGTCTTCATAATCGAAGGAGTGGTTGTATGAAAAGAGTGTCAATGAGGCGCATGGAACACCTTCTGGTAATTGGTGATCCATTTAATAGACATTAGCTTTTCAAGCTCCACAGTTGGTAATTGCTTCGGGATGTGGATGATAGTAGTCTGATCATTGGAACGATCAGCAATTATGTAAAGAGCGTCCAAAGTAGAATTTGGAAAATTGAGGTCCAAAGCATGATTCTGTAGATGATAGATCATTTTGTGGTATAAGGTAGACAACGTGATGTTGAAATCAGGGGCTATTGTCAGAATGACACTTCTATTATTGAGCATTGTCAGCAAGGTACCAATTAAAGCATTTTGGTACGTTGTGTAGACAGTGTCTAAAAAAGATATCTTGGCTATAGTAAGTATTCCCTTTCTTCCATGAAGTGTGAGAACAAGGCATATAGCTCTGACATGTAGATGTGTATGATTGTGTTCTCTCCAGGGAGAGATCTGCTCATTTGGTATCTCAAGCTTTACGTATTGTTCTACTTTAGTAGATCTAAGACTACACTGTTACAATCTAGAACTCTGGATTATTTCTTTGACTTATGGAAACAAGCTTAACACTAAAAGGTATATTAGACATAGAGAAAATTGAAGATAGATAAACAGGGTCATTTAGTAGTATTTTCATAATTGTTCGGCTCTCTCCTTACCCACTCTTATCAAGAGACAATGTTACTGCCGGCCAAGACACAAACGATGGCTCTGATACCACACCGGGACCACAAAAAGCACACAGGAAAAGTACAACAACCAACTAGCTAAAACAACACCTTTAAACAGACGATCGACTAACCAAAGTCGGATTGTAGGCTACTGTAGTGTTTGGTAGACCGTTGTAGAACAACATGGGAACCTTGTGA
>JAOTAY010059283.1:0-18687 GCA_025629805.1 Erythroxylum baracoense | reverse complement strand
GTGTTGTTGTTTAGAATATTCTTATAATCATTGATGAGTTTTTATGTTCTTCTTTAATAGTCTAAGTATTTATGTTTAGGTTTTGCTAAAATGATTGATGGCTAGGTGTATGAATTACATAAGTATTTACTACATGTCAAATGAGTTTGAATAATTATGGATGCTTTAGGGCCTAATAAACCCCTATAATGGTATATAAGTTAGAAACATGTGATACGGCTCTCATGAGGCTTATCGGCGAAAAATTTCATGAGCCTAGGAGTCATAGGAGGAACTTGCTTTCTCGATTTATATGGTGTAATAATGTCACATACTATAGTGCTTGTTTTAAATCAAACTTTGGAAATCAATTTGTAGGTGATTAATGCAAACATAGTTATCTTGGTTTTTTATGTTATTGTTTGGAATATTGCACTTTGTTTGTAAAGTGCAATTCTGCCAACAAGTGTGGAGGACCATACGGAGAGAGCCTACCCATACATATTGAAGGATCTTTGACCCATTAAGAGCATGGACTTCAACTTTTAAATATAAAAAAATTACACTTATATTTTGATCTTTTTACTTTGATGTATGAAAAATGATTTTATTGCAATTTTATGTATGAAATTTAAAATGAAAATATATGTGCATTATGGAGAATAATATTGTTATAAATGTCTAGTGTCATTAATTGTTGTGTTGTTGAGTTAAATGTTTTTGTCTAACAAGGGGTAAATATTATAAAATAGAGGAAGTTCCATTGAAATTTTTGTAAATTGTAGTTCACTTATAACAATTTATTCTGATGCAAGAAAATTCTATAGGTAAGAAGCCTACACCATGCCAGCTCTTTTTGCACATTCACACTAAGAAGCATAATGGTGTGACCTTTATCAACACCCGATGCAGATAACTTCATGTATGTAAAATCTATACTTTAATATTAATTCTTAAAAGGTATCACTTATTAACATAAACAATTATAATGATAGGACCAAATCTAAGAAAGCATTGAACGACAGTCTCAGAACTTTGAAACTGTTGATGAGAGTCAGGCATATCTTGATGCAGTGAGTGGTAGGGCCTCTATGGAAGGATTTTCGGGTTAGCTTCATTTGTGAACACATGTTATTCGCAATCCTCCACATCCACTACAACTACATCTAGTAGGCAGTCTGTGTCAAATGAAAGAGTCCTTCAGCTTGAGAGCATAGTAGATAGGCTGACAACTCAGTTGCAACAGTTGATAGAGTACATAGCCCAACTTCGTAATGATATGGATCAGTTGAAGGAGAGGGATAAGACCTCATCGTAGCAGTCAGACCATCTGCCTTCACCACCTACACAGATTAGATGAATAAGTGAATGTATTTGATGCCTTGCTACTCTTTAAGTTTTTGTATAAATTTTTAATTTATAGTTATTTTCAAGATATTTATTCGTGTATATTTTAATTTTTTTATTATAATAACAATCAGGATAATGTTTATATTATCTTTACTAATCAATGTTATATTATTTACACAAATTAAATATACAAAAAAATCATAAGATTATGAACAAAAAACTCGGGTAGGAAGTGAGAAATGATGGTAGAAATTTATCAAAGCTAAATTTCCTGACGGAACAATAATATTTCGTCTCTAATTAGCGACAAACAATACCTTTTATCAGTAAATTATCGATAGAACATACCATTCTATCGCTAATTAGTGACTAAATAAATAAATTCGTCCATAATTTATCAACAGAATATATCACTCCATCGGTAAAAATTTTATGGTAGTTTATGTTTACGTTGGTAAATTTAGCAATGGATTGTTATATATTTAGCAACAAATATACGATTTATCATCGGCAAATTTACTGACAGAATATTGGAATTCCATTTGTAAAGTAGCGATGAAATACTATAAATTTATCGGTAAATTTTCTTTTAACTTACCGACTGAAATGTAAAATTTCGTTGCTAATGGTATCGACGGATGCATAAACTTCTATCGCTAAATTTACCAACACACGTTTCTTTGACATTTCTTTCTATTGATAATTTCCATTGACAAATTTGTTTCCTGACGGAAAAGCTTTATTTTCCGTTGCAAAAACTTATTTTTCTTGTAGTATAATAAGTCTAGGTTTTATAATTAATATCTTTAATTTTACTCTTCATTTCCATCATAGTCTATGCTTAGTAAATTTTTTAATAACATATAATTTTTTTATAATTTAGCTCGAGCTTCTTCTCACTTAATTACTTTATCCTATAGTGTTGTCTTAAGCTTGTTGTTTTCCTCTTGAAGTTGTTCAATTATTGTCTTATATATCAAGGTTGAAACATTTGGCTTAAGGTTGTAGCCAAAACCTTTCATATAACATAAACAAATACCAAACATTGTATCATAAATCTGATCCACACTGAGCTCATTCCCTTTAGATTTATACTTATTTTATATCTCTTGCTTCTTATTCTAAAATAAAGAAAGAAAATCAATATTCAATCCGCATATAAATACTAAATTAGTAAATGAATAAGAATATTTAGCAAACTTTTATACTCATATATTTATTTTCTACTTCTTATGTCACTCATCCTTTACCTTCCTTATAGTTAGTGAATTTATATAGTGTGATCATATCATACTCTTCTCCATCTAGTTGCAAAAAAATCAAGGCACAATAAATAACTTAATGCTTATTCATTTAAGTACAACTTGCAAACATAAATCTTACATATTTATTTCGAACATCTACAAATGACTTAGACCACCGAGTATGAGGTGCTTTCATTTTTGATATACTTATTGTTGCCTTTTAATAGTTTCATAAAATCAAAAAGAACCATAGCATAGTTGTTAATTCATCTAAAAAGATTAATGTAGGTATACATCAATGCAAAAACACCAAACTTGAACTTTTGGGTCAGATCAATAATTGAATAAACTATTCCAAATTTGTTCAAACATTTATTCGAGAACATGGCTTCTTACCTCCACATTATAAGGAAAAGACTTTTAATACTTATGCAACTTGAAACGATAATCTTTGGTCCTTTGGTTTAATAATAAAGTAACATAGTTTAAAACATCTAAGTTTTTAATATCAATAACATTCAATTTCAACAATTAATAACAAGTAAAAACGTAATTAATCTCAGATTTATTAAAACAATGTTGCATAAAGTTAAAGATATTGTATAATTATTGTAACCTCTTCTAATGATTTTCAAGGAACCTGTCTTCCTTCAAACCTTTAATATGTTTCAAATAAGGTAGTTTTGTTCTTGTAATAATTACTAGCTTATTTGATAATTTCACATATTAGACCTTATTTGCAGGACGATCTTACTAAGAGTCAATATGTATGGAAAACTTGAAATCCATTAGAACATTCATTCGTTGCAATTCATAACCTTTAGATTTACCTTTACCTTTTTCTCTAGTACTAGCATTGGAAGCTGTCAATAAATGAATATGATAACAAAATGTTAAAAATATATAAATATATATCAGGGTATAAGTATAGTTGAAGGTATTGAAAGATTACAAACCTAGATTACTAGCTTCATTATTGTTTAAGGTAGAATGAAGTTTTTGTGCTTGAATTGATGGTATAATGATGTTATTCTATATTGTGGCATTATATTAGAAGATGCTTTATTTCTTGTGGCAACAAAATAATATGATAAGAATTTTTTTGCAAGATATATATTAGAAGATATTATATATATATTTGAAGGCATAAAGAAATTTCAAACCTGCATTTTTTTAATTGTTGATTAAGGTATAATGTTGTTATTAGGAAGGAATTGAATTTCTAACATCAACTGACTGATCTGAATGAATTTGTACATTGTTATGTTCTATAATTTTTATAATAGTCACCTTTTTCCTTTTGTTCCTACTAGGTGCCATAATATTGGATATCTATAAGAAAAAGATAGGTTAATGTTACCAATGTTACAATGAGACAACATAAAGAGTACTTTCAAGATACATTCAAACATCATCATCAAGATACATTCAATGATCATAATCAAGATCTTCAAAATCATCATTAATAACCACATTTGTAAAGTAAAAGTTATTAACATTACAATAAAATAATATAAAGAGAACTTTTAAGATACATTCAATCATGGTAGTCAACATCTTTAACATTGTCATCAATAATCACATTACTAAGATAAATTTACTAACATGACAATACGATAATAGAAAGCGCACATTCAAGATACATTAAATCAACATAATCATAATATATTCAACCATCATAATTAAGATATTTAAAATCGTCATAAGTAATGGTATTAGGATTTGACTTTCCATCAGTATTATATTTAGCCAAAGTATCAACATTATCATATAATTCATCTTTAAGATAGTTTTCATCCCTTTCTATGACAAGATTATCTTATACTTCGACTACTTCTAGTATATTGGGATCAACATCTATCTTATGGAATGATGTCATATCATCATCTTCAATTTCAAGTGTTATATTATTCTACTATGATTTAATCTTTCTATTTCATCATTATCTTAATCCATTTCATAAATTTCCCTTTCAAAGACATTAAAAAGATTCCTATTTTCAAAATTCTACGAAACTTCCTAATTGTTTCCCATTGTATAGTTATTGAAATAGAATACCTATTTGACTTGCAAGTATAAATGGTTCATTTTCATATCATGTGTTACTAACAGTGATGCTAGTAATATTGCCATTCACTTTTATGTTCATCCTTTTGTCCCCAACATTAAACCATTTGCACTTAAATAGAAAAATTTTTAATCTTTGATGTAATCTAACTCATACTTAGTACCTAAAAGGATAAAGCTAGTGAGAAGTCCCGATTAAGCTTATACATCTTATTATTTAATCTAAAACTCATATATGGTTATAACTTTTGGCACCCTATTGGTCCTCCCTATACATGATAATCAACAATAGTTTCTATTCCTTCATGATAATCAACAATAGCTCTTATAAGTGGTCTCAAATTCACCTAGGATTTCTGCTTCAACATCTCTATAGCTATTCATAGTTTTCAACCTAATTTTAAGAAGGAGGTTAACATATTATGGCTTAAACATATTTTTATCTGATTTACAAACATAACTTATGATAACATTATATCCTTTGGTTACCCTCAATATAACATTCACATATCTCCGAATGCATTAGAAGGTCTTTACATTTAATAAAACATTCATAAATATTTAGCATTAATGATCTATATATGATCATATAAGTTAAATTTATTTCAATTTCTACTAATGTATCGATTAACTTAAATCTATGACTCAATAATGAGTTTAGAGAATTAGGACCTAAAGAAAAGAGAGACAAAGATAGAGAGAGATATTTATTTTTAGGGTGAGAAGAATAATTTATTACAAGATCATGATTTTCCTCCACCTTTTTAGTTTTTTTTATAACTTTTCCTCTCCTTCCATTCTACCATATTTCCTACTTCACTGTTATAATGATTGCTAAAGAAACTTGCATCAGGAGATGAGAACTCAAGCATGCAATCTCGTAGGAAGATGAGTGGTAGCAGTGACAACGCATCATATTGCTAGTTAAAATGAAAAATAGATTACTACTATAGCAGTGGTGAGTCTAAGTTGATCCCACAAAGAGTGTGTGTAAAGTTGTTGAAATGAATTTAATTGGTATTTAGGTTAGGGGATTTTTGTTTTAGAAATAAGAAAATAAAATAAAGCTAAAATAACTAACAAAAGAAATGTGAATAAAACATGTAAAAAATGATAAAAGTTGGGAATTCAGTAGGGACCTGATTCTTTTGTTCGATCTCGACCTACACCTTAATTAAACATATTTTATTGATTTGTTGTTATCAAACCTATCCTAGCAACTGTTAATCGTGGGTTAATAATTAACCTGAGTTTTCCCTTAGGTAGTATTTAATTAAGATAAAATTGTTAATTAAACCTAATCACCAAATAACCTAGGATATGATCCCTTGATTCAATTGGGCAGTAGCATTATGAATTAGAAAAACCGATTAATCAAGTCAACAACCACATATGATGTGACATTTAACCTTGGTTATGTTATTTGTAATGATTACAAATCATTAGTAGCTACACATGAATTTCAAATATAATAATTACGGATTATATCAAAATTCTAACAATGGGTTTATAAATAAATGATCCAATACACATTCAAATCATCTTTTCATAATACCTAATGGGTTGATACAAAAATGATTGGAAAATAACAAGAATATGATTATCTATACACAAAACCCAAATCAATTAACATATGATAACATAATCAATTTCTAAAGAGAGAAAGAAACAAAAAAACTGTGAAATACACTTAACCCAGGTCGTCAAAATTGATGTTGCCTTCGAATCAGTGTCAGGACTTCTAGCCCTTCATAGGTCTCTCCCAAAAAAATGTTTTTGCCCCTATTGAATAACCCCTAGCTGAAGTGTTAGAGAAGTGCTTTAAAGGCAATCACCTTTAGAACTTATTGTACAAATCATTTTATGATTAATAAAGGCATTTTTCATTATTTTGATGTTCATACGTTTATGGATTTGAAGTTGATCTTAAATTGATTTAATGAAGTCCTTGATACAAAACATAGCATGGAAGAAATCATTGTGATATCATGATAATGAGATTCCTATCATATGTAATTAAGTTAGTATCTAAACTTTCCCTAGTCATAGGATGAATGAGATAGGATATTATTAATCTAGATAGACTAGCGTATGTTATACTCCTTGATTAGATCAAGCAGTAAATCTCATAAGCTATATACATGAGTTGTTTAGAGTTAAAATATAGATGCTTACTATGGGTAGTAAGTACATTAGATTGACCTACTATGAGACAATCATATGGATATTCTATTCTATTGTCAATGATATTCTCATCATAGCAATGGTGTAAGTATCCTTTGACTTGAAGTACTCAAGGATATCTCAGATATTAATTATGTGCTATGACTCCATTTATTGGTGCATTTCAAGGGTTACTCATATGGTGGAGATTGAGTACAACTTGAGGTATTCGAAGGTAATTAAGTAGCCAATAAAGGATTCACCACTCCTGATAGAGGGAGATGATACCCACGACCTCTTATCGGGGTCATTACTTAGGAGTCTCTAGCCAAAGAAGATATGTTTCATGAAAAGAGACTTCAATGATACATAGAGTAATGAGATCCTCAGGATCTAATATCACTTGGACTAGATGTGACGTAGTCAATTTAGTAAGAGTCGACACTTTGACCATACTCTGAACCACATGGGGTATAGATGGTGAAAAGACAAATTGCATGTCAACATTGCATATGGAAGGGTTAGTGGTCAAACCACTAACTTTCTAGTTAATTGAGGGTCATGACTTGTTGCTAGATACCGCTCTTGACTTACTTGAATTAAGTGTTAATTCAAGTGGCTAACATAATTAGGAACCTCACGGGTCACACACATAAAAGATCTGAAGGATAAGTAAAATGGTCTTGGTAGAAAACGTTGCTCGGAATGGATTAAAAACAAATATTGTTGGCTTCAATTAGTGCATGCTATTCATGGTCATTAACTTCCTATAACTTCCATTAATGCATGCTATTAATGACCATTAACTTCCCGTAACTTTCCATTAGTGATGGGGGTTATGGAAGGCCAAATGGTGTAGAAAATTATGATGATTTTCGTGCATCCTGTGTAAGACACAAAATAAAAAAGAAAGGTTCTTTTTCTTATACACACACTTTTTCTCTCTAACTCTCTCAAGAGTTCTTGTTTTTGCTAGCAAAAAGAAAGAATTCTAGCCATATCCTAGTAAGGTTTCATCCTTCTATTTTCGTGTGGAATTTCATTAGATACAGTCTGCATTGATCGGTAGAAAGGTATGTAAACATCTTGCATTTCATGTTTTTGTTTTTCTATATCCATATGCAAGAGTGGATCTAGTTTTTGAGTTTCTGTTTTATTTTTGCTATGTATATTTGAAATATATTATGTATGAGATGCATGATCGGAACCTAACATGAAGAACACCCATAGTTCTCTCTACCGCACTTCCACTCTCTTATCCTACACTACTCTCTATTTTTCTAATTAATTCGTGGTCCACTCTACTGTTCCCTTTTTATTTCCAGACATCCTTAAACCTGGACAAATGTCTATGTTTCATACATAACATGTGTATGACGCAAACATTGTTTGTGTAAACGCAGACACTGTTTACGTTTACATAGACACTTTACGTTTTACGCAGTTTCACTACCAAACGATTATGTTTTGGCATGGACTGTTGCTCCTCTTACATGTCTTTTTGTTTGCTTCTTATTATTGGCTTATGCACTTCTGTATTGGTCATCTGCTACATGTTACATGATTTGGCTTCAATTTTTGATGCCTTCTTTATCTTACCAATTAATCCAAATGCTTTTTATTAAATTTGAGCTCACGTTCTTACTTGAAACATGACCACCATGAGCCACTTTGATTCATCTTCTTTTTGTTTTCATTTTTCTTGTCTTTATTTTCTTCTTCTTACTCCACGAAGAAAAGTATGCGTCTTCAAAAATGGCCTAAATATCATGCTTTCGACTCACTTTAACTTCTTTGCTTTCAAATTGCGCCTAAAATCACATATGAGTCAAAGTGAGTATCTTAAACAATTTCATGTTATTAATCGCTAGGTGTTATAAAATAATTAGATAATCAATTAAGCATATATCAAGCAATACTCATAGACTAGGTATAGTTATTATAAGTGGGGCAAAAGCAGTAAATCCTAGCAACATGCATGTACAAAGGCAGTTATAAATTATGTTTGGATAATCTTTTTGTAATTGGTAAGTCTTGTACCATATGTCATTAACTCTAAGTGGGTTATGGCTTTTGTTAATGTGTATATATATAAATATATATATCCTTGCAACATTGGTTTCCATCTAGAAAAAAGCAATATTAAAAATAATTTCTTTTTTGATATATCTAGATTTAGATTGATCAAACTAATAAAAACGTATTATTTTTCTCTAGATTTTTATTTCTATTTGAAAAGGAAAAACCAAAAGTACCCTATACAATTAGATATTCATGTTATTAAATACATGTAAATTAGTTTCCTCTTTAATATCCCTTCTTAATCAGAGCAATGAATTGCTAAAAAAACACATACCTTCTCAAATTAGAAAATATATGTGGAACCAATTTGGACATGGTTATATTGGTTGGTTTGATCAGATTTTTACTGGTCATTTTTAGTTTGTTCAATATCAATAACGTGATCGGACATTAAAAAAGAAACAAGACAAGATTAACATTTAATCTAATTAATTTCATTGTTTAAACTTCAAACACTAACAAAAAATAATACATTTAATGTAAAGTGAATATGATTAGATGTTTATGGTAATGATCGTGTAGTAGAAATGGAGAAAAAAATACAATCTAACCAAATAAGAAATCATTTTTATTGATGCTTTAAAAAACTAATAGCTAGTAGTGATTTATTTACCACCAAACATTTCAGTGAAGAATGAGAAATCAATTTACAACTAACCCAGCAGAGATGACTTGTTACTACAAACAATGTTTTAAGCTAAGAAACAATCATACATATAATCTACTAAAACCATATAACTCTATCCTTCCCCTCAATATAAATAGAAAAAATTATGATTATGTTTATAATAGGGCTTTTGGGGATTGACTTAAAATAATTAGCACTTACATTTAGTACATTGCAGACAATTCATCCTAGGAATTATATTACGTAACATATTGAGATTTGGAATATTCTTCAATGTACTAGTTATATGTTAGCTTTCAAACTAAAAGTGTATAGCTATCCCATTAACAATCCTAGTTTTCATCACCCCTGTAATTAAGTCCTTATTCCTAAGAATTTGAACTAAATTCTATGAAGCATTTATTCTTAGATTAAATGTCTAGAAATAAGTTCTGTGTAAATGGTATTCATGTAGCTACTTAATATGTAATGCGTTTTATCCTTCACCAATCTCTATAGCCTCTTAATTAATATAACTCTATTGGTTAGCCTTATAAGGATGATGTTTAAGCTCTCTTTATCCTTAGGCAAGCTAGAATTCTTCCACTTAACCTTTGCTAGAGTATGCTTAATTAAGTCCCCTAAGCATCAGAAATTTCTCATCATTCTTTTAGTGAATTTTATAATACTAGCTAAGATTGAGAGGTGAACATAGCAATATATGTGGAGATTACAAATTTTGATAAGTTAGACTTGACCAACTTAGGATAAGCTTTTATTGCACTAGTTGGAGAGCCTTCTTTACAAATTTTCTATAAGAGGAAAATAGTAATTGAAAAATGGTGGAGATTACAATTTATGATAAGTTAGACTTGACCAGCTTGGGATAAGCTTCTATTGTCCTAATTAGAGAACCTCCTTTAAAAATTTTCTATGAGAGGAAAATAGTAATTGAAAAATGGTCTTCTAGTAACTGGGATCCTCCAAGTAAGTGATTAGAGAAATCATTGATTTAGATCTATGATATTACTGAAGTAAATAGCTTAATGTTGTAAGGACATGGATAAGATTAACTTGCTCTTATCTTTATATCTTTCCAGCCTTGACATTTGTCTATAAAGATTCAAATACCCCAGTAAGGAGCATAAGGAGTGAACATTTTATTTGGATAAAATTCAAATATATTATAAAAAAATGAGATAGATATTCCCAATGTTTTCCACTTAGTATGAAACTTAAAATTGGGGTTTTTATTAATTTTTAACTTTATAAGCCTTGTAAGGCTTTCATTCTTAAGAAAAAGAGGTAAGCAGATAGGGGATATCTTTGTCTCAGTGCTCTTACTACCTTAAAAAGCTTTAAAGGTTCTAAATTTTTCAAGACACTAAGCGATGTTGATCTTATGTATTGTTTCACCTAACTAATGAAAAAATTAGGGAATATAAAAGCCTTCATTTTGTTAATGGTGAAGCTCCAAACTATAAAATCAAAGGTCTTTTTTCAAATCAATTTTAATAACATAATTGATAGGATCCTATTTTATAGAGTATCCTTTGAAAAGCTCTTGTTCCAGGAAAATATTATCCCTAATACGTTTATCTTTGAAGAAGTCCCCTTGAGAGTTATCAGCAATATTAAATAGCACATTATCAATCTATTTACAATAATATTAGATATGAATTCATAAAGAACATTGCAATATGAAATGAGTTTGATTTCGTTTTAGGAGCTAGTAGATTGAGACTTAAGAATAGGGGAAAAAGAATGTTTTATTTACCTTTTTCAACATTTTCCCTTGTGAAAAAATTCCATCATAGCTTTAGTCACCATATGCCTAAAAAAGTGAAAAAATTATTTGATAGAAGAAGCTATTCATACAAATCTAGATGATGAAAAGAAATTTCTTCAAGTAGGACACCCATATATGGTGTTTTAGGTACGGAGACCTATAACTAAGATGGAGGACATCAAATAAGAACATATACAACTTTGGATCTACATAGATACACCATTAATGAAAACATTCCATATGAAGATTAGAACAACCTAGTCATACTTGTAAAAACTCCAAAAACAATTGAACAAGTTGAAATGGATGTTGGTACCCCTAATAAGATCCAACTGAGGTGGAGACATTTCAATAAGAATTTGAACATATGATCTGAATGAGATTAAGTAGGAAGAAGAAGGCTCCAATTGTAATCATTAACATTTTGGCATGGAACATTAGAGGACCTAATGCTTCTCATAAAAAGTTTTTGGTAAGATGCATAATAGCTCAAAATAAAGTAGTTATAGCTAGGATTTTGGAAGCCTATATGAAGCAACACAATTGCATCCTCCTAGAAGTTTTTTTTATAAAAGGAAAGAAAGAGAACATAAAGTATGTAAGTAGCACACGACTTAGAGATTCAATGAACGTAGTAGAGCGGAACTACATTCTAATACAAGGTTCTTCAATAAAATAACTTCTCGAGTCCCATTTATAGCTTCACTGATAAATGCATCTATGGTTCTGCATTTGGATTCAAACTTTCTCGCATTCCTTTCTTTCCAAATTGTTTGAACCATAATTCCAATAGCCAGTAAGTAAATCAATTTGTTTGTCACATGAATAGAGGCTTATATGGCTAGCTAATGTATAATGATGGAAATATAATTATCAAAACCATTCTATAAGCATTTTAGCTTCACTTGTTCCTAAATAAACTTAGAAACTAGACATATGAAAAATAGGTAATGTCTAGATTCATCTTGAGTAGAACATATAGTGTAGCTTCTGTTAATGTCGAGGTAAGAAAGTCTATCAGCTATATTAAGCCGATTCCTAAAAATAAGCCATAGAAGAAAAGATACTTTTGGAGGAAGAATATTATGCCAAACAAGTATGCTCTAGTTTAATTTTGGATTCCTCAGTCTAATCATATTCATAGTAATCTTGTTGGAGAGTTTACAAGATGGAAGGTATCTCTAATAAAAAGTGTTTGCATTGGATGAATGTGAAGAATATTGTGGTTGCAGCTGACTAAGATGAGTAGGAAGTCTCTAAGAGTTAACATCAATGAATGAACTGGGTTTAGAATAAAAGGGAAAAAAAGAGATCATTAATAGGGTAGATGATGAATAAGAGAAACATGACTTGACCAATTGTCAAACCATAGAGTGGTTAATAACCCATTGCCAAATTTACACTTTACATCATCCTTGACTAAACTCCACAGGTGCAGTAATTGATTTGAGAAGTAACAATTTGAAGGACTCTTACTCATCTCCCAAATGCATCTACCATTGAGGAAGTTGGAATGGATCCACCTAATCTATAGTAAATTTTTGTCTTCAATTATCTACCAAAGTCTCTTAACGATGAGAGCTTGATTAGAGAGCTTAACTGAACTAATATTTAACCCTCCCTTATCTTTAGGACAACATATATCCATCCACTTCACTTTAGCTTCCCTTTTATTTCTGTTATAATGATTCAATAGAAAGTTCTTGAATAATCTTTCCACTATCTTAATGACTCCTTTAGATAAGAAGATATGTTAGCTTCAATAGATATGTAAAGAATTGAGCACTAATTTAATAAGTTGTACCTTCCTAGTATAACATAAGAATTTATTCATCAGTGAATGAATTCATTTCTAAATTTTTTCAATGAGTGGAATGCATTCAAGATAACTGAACCTCCTAGTAGAAATTGGAAGTCCCAAATAAAGCAATGGAGGAGACTTTATTGACATACCAGTAATGGAAGCAATTATGGATTCTATGGAAAAGGTAGCTTTAGAGATGATAAAGTAAATTTTGTGGAGATTGACCTACAATTCAAATAAGCTTCTGAATCTCTCCAGTGCCTTCATAAAGGTTTGTATTGAATCAGGCTTAGCACTGTAAAATGAAGAAGTTCATCTGCAGAAGACAGGTTGGTTAGTCTAAGCTTCTTGCGTCTTGTGTGGAATTTAAAGCTAGGGTTAGCCTCCACTTCTAGCTTGATGATGAAATTCAAAATTTCCTTCCAAAGTATGAACAAATAGGTGGAGAGAGGAACTCCCTGCCTAAGCCCTTTAGTTGTTTGAAAAGAAGTAGATGGACTTCCATTAATTAATACAGAGAATCCAGCAGTGGAAATGCATTCTTTCAGCCACTTGAACAATATTGTTGGAAATTCATAGGCCTCCAATACCTTCCAAAGAAAACTCCAACTCACACTATCAAAATACTTTAAAAAATCAACTTTGATAGTACAATTAGCAGAAGCATTGGATCTTGAATATATCTTTAATATTTCTTGAATAACGAAAAAAATTTCACCAATTTATCTATTGCATATAAAGGGACTTTAGTTGTCACTAATAAGTGGAGTGAGTACCCTTTTGCAATCGAGTAGCAAGAATTTTGGATATGATTTTGTATAGAAAATTAGTGCAAGTAATGTGCCTGAACTCACTGAAAGAGGAAGGGTGAGTACCTTTAGGAATTAAACATAGGAAAGTTCTGTTAATCTCCTTGAGAAGCTTGCCATTGATGAAAAATTCGTGAATAGCCTGCTTGACATAAGTCCCAATGATATTCTAAAATTTTTGGAAAAAGAAACCATTTAGCCCATTTGGTCTAGGAGCTTTCATACTATCCATATTGAAGACAATATCCTCAATTTCCCTATCTTCTATCGATTTATTAAGTATTATACAATCATCCTAAGAGATCTTAGTGATTATACCTGTAAGATCAATACAAGGGCTACATTCTGAACTACCAAAAAAAAGACAAATACCTTACAACTTTCAGTTGGATATTGAAATTTCTCTCCTATATGATTGTAATTAAGCTAATCCTATTTTGATTCCTTTTATCTAGGATGGTATTGAAGAAATTTGGTACATTTTTCATAATCTTTGAGTTAATTGACTCCTGCTTTTTGCTGGAGGAAGGAGGAATGATTGCTTACTGCCTTCATATAATGGGATAAAGCTAACTTTTCCTTGGAAAGTAGAATAGGGTCATGTGGAGAGATTGCATAAAGTTTCAGGATATCAATGAATTCATGTCTAGCCTTCATTAAAGCATGATTAGTATTGGATCCTTTTGAAGAATTGAGTAGCTTAAGTTCCTTTTTAATACTCTTTAGTTTATTAACATAAACAAACTATTTAGTGCCCCTATAAAGAACATAAACTCTCCTTTTGCCAGTATCCAAGAAACTAGTTTCATTAGCCAAAAATTATTGTATCTAAAAGGAGAAAACCTGGTGGAATAACTCTTCAATGATGATGAGAGTGTAATCAGAGAACAAAGGTTTTTAAAAATTGGCAATGCTATTAGGGAACTTAGCTAACCAATTAGCCTTAACAAAAGCTTGATCTAATTTTTTCCTTATAAACCAAGAAGAGTTTTACTTGTTTGACTAGTAGATTTTGTGTCTAATTTGTTTCAACTCCGTTACTGCTACCTTCTCAACATATTCGTGGAAATCATCTAAGAAGTTTTCAAGATTGAAATTACCTTGAGTTTCAAATTTGTACATGATTGAATTGAAATCATGACATATCATCCATGGTTTATCAATGTTGCTACTGAAATGGACAAGTTGTTCCATAAATCCTTCTCTAAAACATGAAGTTACTAGCATAACCTGATTAGTTGCATTAAGAACATCCAATTGAGTAGCATCATCTCTTTAACATATGACAATTCTCTCATAATGATCATGAGAATGATTGGAAAGCATTTTCCATTGAGGCCCCAAAAGATTCAGCATGAAAAAATTTTCAAACTTTATTTTTGTTTCAAGTAACCATACAACTAGAGCCTTTTCTCTTAAGAAAAAATATCTAAAATTATCTTGCTTAATCAATCAATTTAATCTATATACATTCCAAACTAAAATGGATATAATAAAACTTATTTTTGAAGCCTTTACCTTTGCTCCTTTGGGATCTTCTTCTTTCCACCATGATGAATTTGTCTTTAGGTTCTTCATAAGTGGCTTCTACAATAATCAATTTTATAAGTATTAGGAGGGGTGATATCACCAAAAGGGGCTACATTGGTGGTTTGATTAGTGGCAAGAATTTCAAGAGTTTTCACAGGAAGAAACAAAAACAGTTGGACTATTAGCTTGAGAAACTGATTGAGAAGTCTAATTATCTTTGACATGTATTGGTGAATGGTAGGTAGAACTCTTCAGCTATATCTTTGTGTTCATCTTAGATTGGTATAGCTCAAAAGATGGTTTAGGGTTAACCAATTTGATGGTATATAAATCATTAGTGACTGGGGAATCAATAGTAGTCATTGGAGTTACATTATCAAACAAACATTGTGTGATAATAACTGGTACCTCATCTATATTTTCATAATTCATCAATTTATGATAAGTTTTAGATTTGAAGAGACATTATATAGCTTTCCATACCTTACCATGTGACCTTTTAGGGGGTGTCCATTGATAGGAAATTGCAACTCTCTCTTCATAAAGCTTGTTACCTTCATCTAAACTTATGATAGGAACTTTGATTAAGAGCTCGTTGGACATTTCCAAATTAACAAATATGCGAGCAAACCTGATTCTTCTCTTCTTGGTAGTTTTTTCACTTATATAAAGGGGCTTTCCAATGAAGTTAGCTAAGGCACTAAGGCCTTGTGTAGTCCAATACTCAAGGGGTATTCCATGAAAGTTAATTCAAAGAGGGAAACTTTGAATTTTGATATTTTTCAAGTTTAAAACTGGCTTCCTAGAAGTTTTTCCCAGGCAATGTGATCAAATTTCAAACCATATCCATCCTTCGAATGGCATAATTCTAGTTATATATGATACATCTCTTGTAAATGTAACTATAAGATTTGAGGTTTTTATAAATAATTCAAGTTGTTCTATATCTATTTCTTTCATCTATGTTTATAATAGCTTTATCAAATAACATTCTTATAGAATTAACTCATATCACTAACAAACATCTCTTTTGTTCTTTGACTCATAGTGGGATATTTTAATTTATTCCTCAAACTAAAAGAAGTAGATAGCATTAGATCAACTAGTAATCTTTGTCCTAATTTAATTCTATGTTTAGCAGCTATTCAAATGTCTGATCTTCCTCAAGGTGGTAGCTTTTTTACTTAGTGAAACAAGCAATATTGAACCAATTTCATTAGGAAAAAAAGTTAGTAGAAGCCTTGCAAATCACCTATAGTTTACCACCATTTTGAGCAGCTTCTCTATTTGATCAGAGTCTATCTATCACTAATATTAGTGTTGTAAGTCCTCTTTTACCCTTCAGGTTCAACAATTTTATATATGATCTAGCAGGTTTTGAGAATGAGATTAGGAAGGATTTAAATTCTACTATAAGGGGATCTAAGCAATTCATCTATACTAGGAAAATTTCATTTATTAAGCAAGAGATGAAGCTTTTGTTTTAAAAGAATATTGGCATTACTCACCATCTTTAACACTAGTATATATGCACTTGAGACGATTCAGCTTAAGCTAAACAATGATCCTACATCCACTCAACTTTAGGAAAAGGAAAAAGTATCGATGCATAACTTTTCAAAGGCACTACTCTATGATTTCTCTCTTATGAAACAAAGCTCCCGAATTGAATGGTTGAAAAGTGGTGACAAAAACATTAGTTTTTTCTATAGGGATGTGATTTTGAGAAGGAAAAAACAACAAAATTATATCCTTACATTTGAATAATCAAAAATTGGAGTCCTAATAGATGTTACTCCAAGGGGTCTTTAACTACTTTTCAAGTATCCTAAGTACTTCTGCTAATGCAAACTAGTCTAGTACATTTCTTAAGAAATTATGCAAGAATGTATGACCCCTTAAGAGGCTAAAGACCTATGTAAGCCTATTACTATATAGAAAATTAAAAACACAATGAAATATTTGAATCCACGTAGGGCCCCTAGTCTACACAGTTTTAACTTATACTTTTTCATCAAGTAGTTAAAAACTGACTAAACATATTGTAAACGACGTTGTTTTGGAATTCTTTAACAAAGGAATACTTTTATCTAAACTTAATAAAACCTTTGTAACTCTTATTCCTAATAGTGGTGGGTAGATGTACTTCTCTAACTTTGGAGTCATTTTATGCTATAATATAGTGTATAAGATCATATCCAAGATCTTGGTTTAGAGGTTGAGAAAGGTGCTACCAAATTACATTGATCCTTCTCTAGGTGTTTACATGCCAGAGAGGATTATTGGTAACAACATCTTGTTAATGCAGGAGCTAGTTAGAACCTACTCGAAAAAAGAGCATGAATTGCCTCCTCAAAATTGATTTGAAGAAAGCTAAAAATTCTTTAGAAAGTTACACACGCTAAGTTTCAATATTTATTAACAATGGTAATTTCTGCAAGAGCATGGGTCGTTCACATAGTACCTAAGGTATCGATCTCACGAGGAGGGAATTCTAGCCCTAAAATCTAAGGTCGTACTAAACTACAATAATTCAAAAGAAATAAAATAGTGCAGAAAAAAGTCAATCAAACAATTAATTTCAAGAATTGAGTTAAAGAAATCTAAATACAAAACAAAAACCACACAACTAATCCCAAAACTAACCTAGAAACTATCAAGTGAGAGAAAGGGGAATTCAATTCGAAATTAACGAAAACCTAATCAATTATGCAATTCTCGATTTAATGGGTCTAGACGGTCCTAGGGTAAATTACTCTGTCTCGAGTTATAATTCTTATAATTAATGATCCCTAATTTAAATTATGGAATCGTGATCTCTTGATTCAAGATTGACCCAAAACCTAAATTAGTTCTAAGTTGTCTATTAACCTACTAGGAATCTATGCTCGATCTCTCGTTGCACGACTCTACTAGTTCCATCAAATTCTTTACCTATCAATTCACCTAACTCTCGTTAGCCAAAATTGATTATTTTCACTCGACTCACCCTCTCAGTTTATTGCCAAATTATTACAAGCAGAAATTGAATCACAATTTAATCAAAAGAAGCCAAACCAATTAATCTTTATTAATCTCAAGAATTGAAAACCCGAAGTGATGTGAGCTCAAGAGAGAGTCGAAAAACAAGTCAACTTTTAGATGACTTTTTGACCATGCCGAAAGGACCAATTACTTGTGCTAATACTAAGAGGCTTAGAGAAGCTTTTAGTGGGCTTATATGTACCCTGGTTGATGAAGAAAAGGCCTTTGGAGATCAAGTT
>JAOTAY010059274.1:0-18689 GCA_025629805.1 Erythroxylum baracoense | reverse complement strand
TCTTGATTTGTTTTGTATAATTCATCTTATGTCATTACTTCGTCTGATGTCTTCACATCATTTGATGACTTCGCATCGTCTGATGACTCCGCATCATCTAATGACTTCGCATCGTCTAATGACTTCGCATCGTCTGATGACTTCGCATCGTCTAATGACTTTGCATCTTCTAATGACTCTACATCGTCTTGCATCGTCTTGCATCGTCTAATGACGCTGCATCTTCTAACGACTTCGTGATTTGAGCCACTTACATCTATCTGCACACTTATCAAACTCATCAAAACAGTTCACACACACTTCTATTATTATTATTATTTGACTTTCATCAAAATCAATAAAAGAAGTGAAGTCTTCTTAACTTAACACAATCAATGGAATAATATACTTTTCTTTAATGTTTACCTTATTTAGTACTTGGTAGTTGACACACATTCATAATATGTCATCAACCTTCTTTTGAAAGAGAATAGGAGTACCATAAAGAGCTTTCAAGAGTTAAACATGCCCTATTTTTAATAGTTCACCCAATTTCTTTACAACTCTCTTAATTTTAATAGGGACATCTGATATGGATCATGAGCATAGAAAATATAACTTGGTTCTAACTTAATTCATAATTGATTGCTGCCTTTATGGTAGTTCCTTAGGAAATTTTATTACCTTTATGGCAGTTTCTTAAAAATTTTTGTTGGCATCAGATCTTGGTATGATTTCCAATAAATGAGCAATCATATTAGGCACTCATTGACTATTAAATCAAGGTAAATGTTCTACTTACATTTTAAATCTTTTTCCATAGTCTTTTTTTAAATAATAGGAGATTTTAGCTTGTTGTTACTTCTTTTTTCAATAGGCTTACAACATCTAAAAGAATAATGGACATAATCCTCCATGAATATGATTAAACCTATATACGGATATATTACTACTTTATGTTGTCAAAGGAAATTTATCCAAGGATGATATTGAAATCATCCAATGGTGACAATTATGTTTATCTTGCCACTCTAGCCATCAACATTCTTTGGTATATTATAAACTACAATAGCAACATCTCTCACTTTCGCATTCACCATTCTAAATCGATTTATGCTCTTTCTTACTTTCATATTTTGAACTTAGCAATCAACTTGTTTATAGTGAATGTATATATGGGATCAAGATCAACCATCACAATAACGTCTTTATCATTAATTCGAATTGTTATATGTAATAGAGGCATATGCAATAATTACATCACTCAAAAGAGTGTTGAAAAAATAGAGAGGATTCACCCTTGTTGCTACTTCACCATTTGTTTCATCTTTAGCCACCATTACATTAAGTTTCTCTAACTTAGGACATCCCCAAACAAAGTGAGGTCCATTGCAAATGAAAAGTCCATTATTCTTTTTGTTCCTTTTTCCATTATATGGAGGCTTATTTCCATTCACCTTATTTTTCCATTTATCATTTTATACTTATTCTTCCTCATACTTATGTTTACAGTTCCATTTTTTTTCTTGTCCTTATACTTTTGACTAATTGGAAACCAATTGCTTCTTTATCCTTATTGGATACAAATGAATTAAATGATCTGGTATTATAATTATGCTGGTAAAATGCTAAACAACTTGCTTACATAATTTAATATGCACCTATGTTTAAAATCTAAATGGAAAGCTATTAAACATATCTTCTTTAGATATGTTATAGATGTCCAACATTAATGAACTAAATGCCTTCATAAAATTATGAATAGTCCCCTTATGTCATAACTTTTGTAATAATTCATAAGCAACCATAATGTATTGCAAGGAAGGAATTATTGCTTTTATCTCACGAAAGAATACTTCCTATGTATTGATTCACTTTACCAACATTAAAATCATCCCATCGGATCACCAAAAATTTTTTGCATCTCCCATTAGGTATATGTTTGTTAACCTGAATATCAACTTTAAAACCCTTATAACATCTACATATACTATATGTCCCAAAGAAATTTATACAATTCTTTAGCATCTCAAGCTCCATTAAAATGCTTTAGATTAGGAACTATTAGATTGGAATAATTTGTGTCACCCCTTGAGCAGTACGTAGGAGGACCAGTACATCTTCCAATAAACCAACTCTCTTATTTTCCTCATTAAAAATGTCATCGGAATGCCTTTGGTTACCAATTAAAAACATCACCAAGTTAATCAATATGAGGAGTCACTTGATTCCTTTATCTTCCTTAATGGGACCAAAGACATGCTATCGAATAAGCTTCTCCCATATTACTTCCAAATTCTTCTAACCAACCATTGCTCACCATAAATGGCTTCCAATATGGATCTAATACTAGTGATGTGTGCTTGATTCTCCTTAATACTTGGCGATTAATGTTATGAAATGCTTAAGATACTCATTTTTTGTTCACATTTGGTTTTAGATACAAATTGGAAACACAAGAGCTAAAATGAGTTAAAAGCACATTCCTTGAGCCATCCTCTTGATGTTCTAACTCATTTGTCTTTGTGAACACAAAGGAGTTGGATTAGAATGAAGATGGGATAAGAAAATGTAAGAAAATGATGCATTTAGCATGATCTGCAAGATGCACGGTAGTGTATCCACTTGCACAATCATACATAATCATGAAAGTGGCGTTATTTTGATGCACAGGTAGATACACTGATGTGTATCAAACCATACATCTCCTCAGAAACTTGGTTTTTCTTATAAATAGACATTTGAGAGGCTAAATAAGAGGTGAATTATTTTTGGAACATAAAGGGAGGTAGCATAGTCACTTCTTGGAGATCTATGGAGGGCTAATCCTTCTTTCTTCTGGTTCATGAGGGAAATTAAGTTAAAGATCATATATGAACATCTTTTCATTGTGTATTTTTGATCTTCTCTCTTTAGAGGTTGTTTATGCTATTATTTTCTTATTGTTTTGTGTATTCATATATGAATGATTAATATTCTCGTTCTCAGTAGATTGTTTGTGTATAATGCCAAAATATGGAATACAATACGTAATAGCTGTATTTTCAATTCATTTGTGATAAAATAAAGGTAATGAATCATTAGGAATAGCATAACATAAGTTAAACGACCTAAACTTGTATAGTTGTTGCCTAGATTAATCTATTTTCCTAGTCTGTAATGTGATTGTCTTATTAAATCTAAAGAGCTTATTCTACGTTGTTTGGTAGCTAAGTTTAGTCAAAGAGCTTATTTTGATTAAATACGACTTAAAGGACACTTAGGGGTTAATAGAGCTTATTGTTAACCTATGATTAATAGTTTTTAAGAGAGGCATGAGATCAAAAAGATGATTAAGTGTGCTTATTTATGTGTACGCTAAGATTGAACCGAGAATTGGATTCTAAACTCGTTCATCAATTTTATCATTTTCTCATTGTTTTATTTAAATTTCTTTCATTAGTTTAATGTACTTTACTTTGTTATTCGAAACCAACTACCCCCCACCCAAAAAAAAACCAAACACTAATTCCTTTCATTACAAAAGCTTTACATATACTCTTTGTGAATACGATTACTACTCACCATTACTATAAAATTTAGTGTGCAGAGTTAGGTTTTATTTTTTGATGCATTCGACAAGCATCAACTAATTTGAGGCTAAGATTTTGGACACAAATCCACTATGTTTGCAAACTAATTCACAAACTTATTCAGTTTTAATTTATCAAACTTAAAGGTATACTTTCATTAAATACCTTCCAGATTCTACATTACTTATTTATTTTCATGAAAAATTGAATATGGAAGTTAATAGATAATAAATGTGGAAGTTTTATTCAAGCAAGAAGATGAATTACATTTCGTGTGAGCGCTAACATAGTCTAAATTATGCCCTATATATGTTTCCCACTTGTATATGTTATAAATAATATTTATAAGGAAATTTTATATAGTTACATCTTAATTTCTTGGGAGATTTATCTAAACAACACACAAGTTATACAAATAGTTTGCAACTATTGTATTTTTCCACACAGGGTAACTATTGGAGGGGTAGTTTGTTATCGACTAACATAATCAAATTCATTATCACCAAATAACTACCAAGATAATTGCCACTGTCCAACATAAATACTACAAGAAAATTAGAAATTACCATTGGAACATTACTGATGGAAAAGATTCTATAGTAAATTAGCAACAGAAATTGATTTTTCATCGGTAAAATTGTCGTATTTTGTGATGAACAAATTATTCGTCAGTAAAGGTGGAGGAAAATTATCCCTGCAATTTTCCCAATGGAATATAGCGATGGAATAGTGAAGGTTGTCGTAAAAATTAGTGGCAATGGTTCGCGGCAAAATAAGCATTAGGGAGTACTGATGGAATTTTCTTCCGTTAGTAAAATAACGACGAAACTATGATTTTGTTAGTAAAATTTAAAGTTAAACATCATTGTTGGGTCATCGGCTTCAACATTTTTGATAAAAGGTTTCCTTCACCTTTAACCTACTCGAAGACTCCCTCCCTCTCCCCTGTGTTTTCATTTTTTGTTGTTTTCCTCTCTCCCGTGACTGTCTGTCATTGATTTCTCTTCTCCTTGTTGGTGTTTACGTGCCTCTGTCTTCTCCGATCACTGTCCTCTTGTCCTTCCGTGGAAGTAAGTCACTCAACATATTTTCTCTGTGATTTTTTGTATACACAGTGTTGATATTTTAAGAGAAAAAGTTGCACTTGTTTAATGAATTTTTGGAGTGTTTTTGCATTTGTTTCTATTATCTGTAGTGTATTTGGCTTTGCAATGTGTTACAATACGTTGAGGAAGGAAAAAGACATGATTTCCTTAGGTTATTTGGGATGAATCAGTCATGTCTTTGAAGTGGTGGACGAAAGTTCAAAGTGGTCTCTTTAATGGTTTTCTCCTTGTTCTAAATGTCTAAATATCCCTTTAGGTGTATCTTCACCTTAGGTAAAACCCTAGACTTTTCTATTGAATGGAGATAGCAGTTTACCAAAGAATTCAAAAACTAGTCATTATAATGACTAATTTGAATGAATAATGACTACCTAAATATGCTTTTTGGAATTTAAATCTATGGATCAAGTTTTGAGTTGAAATTCAGGCTTTAAAAATAGGTTTGTAGTCAATTGTCATGTGATTCACTATTATGGATTTTAAATCGACCGTGGAAGGTGATTATATTCATATAAGATCTGTAATAAAGGAATACATACTTTGGGATGGTCAACTAATTTATATGTTATTCATCATTTACCTTATGGTTGACAAAAAAATATTTTTTTAGATTAAGAGCCTTTTTATAAAAATAAGATATTAAGTTGTTATAGTATTTGGTCTCATATCACTAAGGAATATTTGTTGTGTGTCTATTTTATATAAATAACCCCTGCCTTTTTATTTGTTTTTTTACCTTATTTTTTCTTTAATACATATTTTTGACTTCAAACAATCTAGTCAAATTAGTTATTGTTCGATTAAAGAATGTCATCTTATTATGGTAAAGATCTTTTAGTTTCTTTCTTTTAAGATAATGCTTGAATATAATGGTTCGTCAAATCGAGATAGCACAAACACTAGACCTAGGAGGGAATCTAGCATTGATTTAAGGTCAGTAAGATGTAGGCCTATAGTTGTAGATTATAAGGAGCTTGAAACTAACAGTGGGGTCAGTAGGTCTTAAGTCTATCCCTCACCATATGGAAGACTTTGAGACTGAAAAATACAAGTTCAGTTTTAGGTGGACCTAAACAATATGATATTAGAATATAACATCCTTGTGTTAATAAGTATTATAAAATCACAAGACCATGTAAGATTATGTTTTGGTATACCTAGGGGGTAATTGTTTATCATGACAATTTTAAATGTGGCCTAAAGTTGTTAGTTAATAGTTTTCATATTAAATTGTTAAGAGAGACATCTATGAACTTAGATCAACTGCATCCTTTTTTTTACGTTTGATATTAGGTTTTTTATTAATTGGTTAGTTTTGAAACATAAATCTAGTCATAGAATTGTTTAGATTCATTCATCAACTTAGGTTTTTAAGAAAGTTTTTATGGTAATATAGTCTAAATATCAAATCTAACATGAATCAAAGTAGAAAAGTCTATTAAAGGAACACATACTTGGAAGAAGTTTTTATTCTTCTCTTTGGAAGATGGTAGTGAATGAGCTTTCTTATATGTGAGTAGAAATTCACACCTTTGTTTTAATAATAAGAATAAATCCAATGTCTAATTTTTTGCTCAAGTAAAGGGAAATCACCAAAGATTTATTGTTTGAAGTTGTTTTCTTAAATGAAAAAACTAGTAGGTTTTCATCTCTCTCTTAATCATATTTCTTAATGTTTATATATTAATTGAAAGCTCTCTTACTTCAAATATGGATCTAGATTGCATAACTTTAAGGCAAGAAAACTTACCTCTACAGACATATATGTTGAGTCGGAAAAGAAAAGAAAGCATAATAAGAAGCACGAAGGAAGTTGAGGGAAGCCTTAATTAATTATTGGAGTCTTTAAGCAAGAAAGAATAATAGATCAATTAGAGCCACAATCTAAAGTAATGCCAAATATGATTCACATTAAGCCGGTTGCCATGGAGCCTCTACAATCTATAGCTATAACTTCTCAATGTGATATGGTCTCCTCTAGTTGAAGAGGTTAACTATCTTTGATATTCAAATCAAACTTGGAGATTTCATGATCGATTCCAACAGTTTGAAACCATTTGCCTCAGGTAGAGTCGTGCTTCTAAATAATGGGAAGAAACTCAATAGCGTAGAGTGAGACACAATTTGTTGTAACTCAAAATGTTTTATGTCTTAAGTTTAGAATCAAATTATTTGATATGTTTTATTATTTTTTTTCCTTTTTTAACTCAAGCTTAACATTATTATTTTATACTTAATAAGTTAAACATATATTCTATATTGTTATAGAATGGAGTTTAAGAAACTCAATATTTCTTTGAATTAGGCAAAACAATTTCAAGGAAAAAAAGCTATGATTAAGCAAAAGATTGATGAAATCAAAGGTTTACATGTTTAATTGGTATGGTGTAAATTTGGTAGGTCTAACGACCTATTGTCTAGGTCTAGACTCAAGTATTTGAGACTTGGCCTAAAATGATAAAGATATTTCTACTTTTTTATTTTTCTTAAACTTAAGTATAAATGTAATTTTAGCGACATGAAAATCATGAATGAATTTAGTGTTCATTTTATTTTATGTTATTTTAATTTTTATTTCTGGATTTATTATAATGTAATCAGTTAACTTGTCATGTTTATAAGATTATGAGGAGTTCAAATGATAATTATGATAAATTTACTGCTTATAAACCCATGAGTTATAAATGTTTCCTCTTTTCTCCTAACAAAAGATGTTACATCAAGTTCCTCTCCAACTCTTAAAAGGAAAATGATAATGAATTATAAAATAGAGTTTACGAAGTAAATATATGTTTAAGGATTGTTAACCTAAACTGTTATAAATTGATTTTGTCTCTCATTTCCTTACTTTCTTTTATTGTTGTTTTTGCTGATCTATGATTATCTTATATGAATTTGTTATAAAGATAAGTTAGTACATGTAATTTATTCATTAAGTTCTGAAAAGACATAAAATACATAAATGCATAATTGACTCTCCTTTTATGTGTCATCTGAAGATTAATACTAAATAAATTTGGATTAATTACATTGAATCCCTTTATGGTTTGAAACTTTTTCATTTTAATCCCTACTTTTTAAAAATTATCATACCATTTATTATGGTTATACCATGTAATAAACTTAGCACACCATTTATTATGGTTATACCACGTAATACAAGACCTTAATTGTTGATCTCCTAAAATCATGATGTCACCTATATACAGGATAAAACTCATGAGGGAGTTGTCATATATGGCAATTATGGCATTTAAGAGTTGGTTTAGTTTTAAAATTGCTATTTTGGAGTTGTTGCGGATATCTATTTCATTTCATTTACCAAAAATTGAATACAAGATGAATATATTATTATTTGCAACTATACCAATAAGCAATAATAATTTCTTTTAAGACTGAAAAGATAAAGAACAACTTTATTATATTAAATACAAAATTTCTTTGTTTTGTAGGCTCTATTTTGTGTTGAAGAGTGTCGATAATTATTTGATGTTGTCCTTCTTCTTTGTAGTTTGTGGTTGTCTGTCCATCCAAGTAAGTCATCCAAATAATGTCTTCAATATCTTTTGCTATACTAGTTGGAGTAATTGTGAGAAAGTTTTTTTATGATTGCAAATGACGTCTTGTTTTTTTGTTGTTGTTTGCAATATTTTAAGTATTATTGATGTTTTTATGCTTTGATTTAATAGTCTAAGTATTGCATTTAATATGGGTATTGTTTGAAACATTGAGGCATAATAAACCCTTAGGATGATATATAGACTGAAAACCAGTGATGCAGCTTCGGTGAGGCTTATTGGTGAAAATTTTCATGAGCTTAGGAGTCACAACAAGAACTTACTTTCTCAATTCATATGGTGTAACAATGTCACATACCATAGTGCTTGTTTAAAAACAAACTTTGGGAATCAACTTTTAGGTGATTAATGCAAACATAGTTGTCTTGGTTTTGTATGTTGTTATTTAGAATATTGTTAGAAGTTAGAATGATTGATGGCTAGATATATGAATTACGTAAGTATTTACTGCATATCAAATGAGTTTCTAAAATTATGGATGATTATTAGCATAATAAACCTCTAGGATAGTATATAGACTGGAAACCCGTGATGTAGCTCCTATGAGGCTTATCGGTGAAAAATTCTATGAACCTAGGGGTTACAGTGAGAACTTGCTTTCTCAATTCATATGGTGTAAAAATGCCACGTACCATAGTGCTTGTGTAGAAACAAACTTTGGAAATCAACTTGTAGGTGATTAATACAAACATAGATATCTTGGTTTTGTATATTGTTGTTTGGAATATTGTTAGAATGATTGATGGCTAGATATATGAATTACATAAGTATTTACTGCATGTCGAATGAGTTTGTATAATTATGGATGACTATTGGCATAATAAGTTCCTAGGATGGTATATAGACTGGAAACCCATGATACAGCTCCCATGAGGCTTATCGATGAAAAATTCCATAAGTCTAGAAGTCACAACAAAAAATTGCTTTCTCGATTCATAGGTATAAACAATGCCACGCACCATAGTGCTTGATTGGCATATTGTTTTATTTGACTGATACTCACATATATTCAGTTTGTATAATTGTGAACTCGTATCATAGGAGGAGCTGGTTCAATTTGGAAGGGAAATGGTTAAATACTTGTAAAAACTTAGGGGGTGTTCTGTAAAGTAAAAATTAAATGTTCTATAAACTTAGGAGAAATGAAGGATACTAACTATGAAATCAATTTTTAACTAACAATTTTTCATAAATAAGTAATGGTGATAGATCTTGGATTTATAGACAATTAACTCCCGATGGTTTCATTAATCCTGAGTTTGTTGAGTTCACTATGCATGTTTCCAACCTGCATATATGGATGCTCCAAAGATCAGATGTCTATGTAAAGAGTGAAAACATATTCGTTTTCTTGTATTGATGAAGTGAATCCCCATTTGTTAAGAAAAGGGTTAGTTCCAAATTACTTTAGGTGGACACAACATGGGAAGCCATTAATTTGTAGCACCTTAAGGGGTAATGAAGTAAACTCGTCAATAAATGTGGATGCGTTTGAAGGGGGACTAGATTTATAATAGATAATGTGGATGCAACTGAAAATCCTTACACCCAAATGGTTTATGATACAACCTGTTATACCTTTTAAGAAAATATAGAAAATCTTGAAGAAGAACCAAACCCACTTGTAAAAAAGTTATTTTACTTGCTAAAATAAGTTGACCAAGAATTGTGGCCAAATTGTAAGACCATGACTCAATTATCTTCAATTGCTCAAATATTAAACATAAAATCTTAAGGGCATATTTCTGATCAAAGTTTTGATAAAATTCTTGTTTGGTATAATGAATCATTGTCTTCTTATCATAAAATATGAAGAAACTTATTAAGGGTCTTGGTTTGCCAGTTGAAAAATTGATTGTTGAAATTTTGAATGTATGTTGTTTTGGGGATATGATGCGGAATTACAAGAGTGCAAATTTTATGATCAATCTATGTTCAAACCTAGAAAGCGTTTTATTGCATCTCAAATAAGATGACATAATGAACATGAACAAGAAGATGGAATAATGAGTCATCCATCAGATGCACTCGAATGGAAACCTTTCAATAACATCCATTTTGAGTTTGTAGCTAAAAGTCAAAATGTTAGGTTGGGATTGTTGACAGATGAATTCCAACCTTGTCGACAATCCCAACCTTTTGGTCAATCGAGCCAATAATATTCATCATGGCCAATCATAATTACTCCTTATAATCTGCCTCCATGGATGTGTATGAATGAGGAATATATGTTCTTGAAGGTGATTGTGCCGGGGCCAACGAATCCAAAGCATAAATTGATGTATTCTTACAACCATTGGTCTCTAAATTGTATCACATTTGGGAATTTGATGTGTATACATATGATGTGTCTCCTAAACAAATTTTTTGTTGAGAGTAGCTTTGACATGGACTATTAGTGATTTCCCTACGTATGCTATATTATATGGATGGAGCACAGTAGGGAAATTGACTTGTCCTTTCTGATGTGATTTATCTTCCTAATGGGGCCAAAACATCTTAGTTTGACAACCACAAAAAATTTATTCCTCCAGATTATCCATTTAGACACAATAAAAAAGTTATTAAGAATAGGATGATACAAACACCTCCTCCCCCTCACAAAGTTGATGAAAAGATATTGCGAGAGATTGATGAATTAGGGTTGCTGAAAGTTACAGAACTTAAAGCTGAAAAAGTTAATAAAAGCATTAGTAAAAACTTTGGTTGGAGAAAACGAAATGTCTTTTGGGAATTGCCATATTGGAAAAGTAATTTGATACGTTATAATCTAGATGTGATGCATATTGAAAAAAATATTTTTGATAATTTGTTCAACATTATAATGAACATTTAAGGGAGGACAAAGGACAATGTAAAATTACGAGATGATTTGAAACTTTTTTGTAGAAGGAATGAGTTAGATAAAGATCTTTGCACTGGTAAATATCCAAAAACATATTACATTTTGGACAAAAAACAAAATAAAATTTTATGTGAATGGTTGAAAAGTCTAAAGTTTCCTAATGGTTATGTTTCGAACTTTGCGAGGTGTGTGGACATGAGGAAGTACAAATTATTTGGTATGAAAAGTCATGATTGTTATGTGTTTAAGCAAACACTAATTCCAATTGTATTTCAAAAGTTACTATCGGATAAGGTTTGGGAAGTTGTAATAGAATTAAGTTTGTTTTTCAAAAGCTTAACATCATCTGAATTAAAGTTGGTTGAAATGGAAAAACTAGAAAGGGAAATTCCGGTTATCTTTGACAAATTGGAAGGGATTTCCCTCCAAGCTTATTTGACTATATGGAGCATCTATCCGTACATTTAGCACACGAGGCTAAACTTGCTAGTCCGGTTCAATATCAATGGATGTATCCATTTGAGAGGTAATTATAGTTAATATTTAAATAAAACTTATAGCATGTTTTATTCACAGAATTTACATAACCCTATTTGTAATGTATAGGTATTTGCATCATTTGAAGAAAAACGTAAAAAACAAGGCTAGAGTTGAAGGTTCAATATGTAATGCGTATTTAGTGGAGGAAGCAAGTACATTTTGTTCACATTATTTTGAGTTGCATATGCACACAAGAGAAAGAAAAGTTCCTCGTAATGACAATGGGGGAGAAACGGGTGATGTTGATGGTAACTTATCCATTTTCCCATATCCAGGACAAATATATGGACATTCAACAAGTAGAATGTTAACAACAGAAGAAATAGAGGATGCCCATGGTTACACTTTATTGATTGTCAAGAGGTTCAACCTTTCGTGCAGTAAGTTTAAATTGATTTTGAAATATATTATTTGAGTTTTCGAAGTTACTATTGTTCACAACTAAAATACATAATAATGCTTTTAGATTATGCAAGTAATGGTTATGCGAGCTAATGCCCAAAACAACACAGGATGATACCAATAAAGAAGTTGAAAGAAACTTTTCTTTCTTTGAAAGAAACAATCTAGAAATATGCCCAAACCATATTTCTAGATGGTTCGAGAAATATGTAAGTTTTATTTGTAATAATTTAAATGATTGAATTATCATATCAAAGCGATTAGATGACATTATACTATTTAATATGATAAATTGTTTTTTGTGTAGGCTCAAAAAATCTAATAGAGAACAACTTTATATGTGATCTTGCGAAAGGACCTTTGAAAACTGTTAAATCGTATCCAGTGTATTTTGTTAATGGATACAAATTTCATACAGAATATCATGGTCACAGTATGATAAGAGTAAATAGTGGGGTTTGTATATAGGGAGAATTGATGGATTACTATGATAAAATTATTGAGATACTTGAAATTGAGTACCCTGAATTGCTAATAAAACGAAATGTGATATTTAAGTGTAAATAGTTTGATCCAACTCCTAATGTTAGAACCAAAGTGCACAGTCGATACAATTTAGTTAAAATTAAACAGCAAAGAAGATTTAGACAATTTGAACCATTCATGTTGGCAATACAAGCAATCCAGGTATAGTATGTTCTTTTTCCTAGCTTACGATAAGATAAATCAGATTGGTTGGCCGTATACAATGTAAAACCTAAAGGTATTTTTGAATTACATGGAAAAAGAGAAAATAAAAGAATTGAAAGTGAAGCGTTTTAAGAAGTTTATAAAATAAATGCATGTGTAACATATGACAAGAATGAACCTTTGAATAGTCCAAATAATGAATATATTAACATTTCATCTTGAGAGAATGAGGATGGTGAGAGATCTGAAGAGGAGCCTGAGTTTGATTCTAATTCTTCGAAAAAAGAAGATAGTTATGATTTTGATTTACAATTAAGTGTTGATAGTAATTAATTTGTATTTGTAATAGAATATTATATGAATAAATCTATTATTGCATCAACAATAGATTGTTATATATTAAATTTATATTGTTCTATTACTAGAAAATTCAATAAAATGTGAATTTCAGGTTAAAAATATGCCACCAAAGAGAAAACAGGATATGATGAGGCCAAGGTTCAGGTTACAACAATTTAGAGAAACTAGTGCATTTCCAAGTGAAGTATCACATTTTACAGATGCTACTACACATTCAGATGAGGCATCACATTCTGTACCCTGCTACTATACCATCCAGCAACCCTGCTACATCATCCACCAGCCCTACACCGCCCACCACCCCTATATTGATAGAGATATCAGGGTTAAACATTACGGATGAAGGAGGCAACCTCCAGCCTGGGATTAAAGGAGTTGATGGAAGAACGTACATCACAATTGTCAACAATTTGTAAGTAAAATTCTAAAAATTTTGTAATATATGATAACATCATAGGTTTAGACTGAAGTTATAGGTTTTAATTTAAGTTAAAGTTTTTTTTCTAATAGATGGTATATATCATAAAAATAAAGAAAATTCTGGCAAATTTTTTGTAAATTGTAGTTCACTTATAACAATTTATTCTGATGCAACACCACACCAGCTCTTTTTGCACACTCATACCAAGATGAAGATGATGTGACCTTCGTCAACACCCGATGCAGATAAGTTCATGTATGTAAAATCTATACTTTAATATTAATTCTTAAAAGTATCACTTATTAACATAAACAATTATAATGATAGGACCAAATACAAGAAAGCATTGAACGATAGTCTCAGAACTCTAAAACTGTTGATGAGAGTTATAGTGGGTGGTAGGGACCACTATGGAAGGATTTTTAGCTTAGGTTCATTTGTGAACACATATTATTCACAATCCTCCACATCGACTACAGCTGGATCTAGTAGACAGTCCACATCAAATGAGAGAGTCCTCCAACTTGAGAGCACGGTAGAGAGGTTGGCAACTCAGTTGCAACAGTCGATGGAATACATAGCCCAACTCCATAATGAGATGGATCAATTAAAGAGGAGGGACAATATCTCATCACAGTAGTAAGAGCATCCACCTTCACCATCTATATAAGTGGATGTATTTGATATTTTACTACACTTAAGTTGTTATACAAATTCTTAATTTACAGTTATTTACAATGATTACTTATTCGTGTACATTTTATTTTTTTTTATTATATTAACAATCAGGATAATGTTTATTTTATATCTACCAATCAATGTTATATTAATTATAGAAATTAAATATACAAAAAGTCATAAGATTATGAACAGAAAATACGAGTAAGAACTGAGAAATGAAAGCAGAAATTTATCAAAGTTAAAATTTCTGACTGAATTACAATATTTCGTCGCTAATATAACTTCTGTCGGTACATTACTGACGGAAAAGAACATTCCATCGTTAATTAGCGACGGAATAAATAAATCTATCCGTAAGTTACTGACGAAATATATCACTATGTTGGTAAAAATTTAGCGATGGTTAAAGTTTTCATCAGTAAATTTAGCGATGGAAACATATATATCTGTCGGTAATTTTAGTGACGGACATATGATTTACTGTCGACAAATTCACCGATAGAATATTAGGATTCCATCCGCAAAATAGCGACAAAATTCTATAAATCCATTAGTAAATTTTCTTTAACTTTTATGAAAATCCAAAATTCTGTCGCTAATGTTACTTATGGATACACAAGCTTTTGTCGCTAAATTTACAAACGGCCGTTTCTTCGACGTTTCCTTCAGTCAATAATTTCCGTTGTCAAATTTGTTTCCTGACATAAAAGATTTATTTTCTGTCGGTAATTTTGTCTCAAAAACCTTTCTTTCTGGTAGTGAAAGTTGGGGTGATTCTAGACTCTCCAAAACCTCTAGACTATACAAAGCTACCTAGTAAGGTCGTGCACAAGTTATAAAGGCTAAATACTTATTGTCTTTATTAAGCTATCAAGTCCTTACTAGAGCATATCACCATTATTCCTTAGTTTTTTTGGTCAATAAGTAGCAAGGATTCATCTTGCTATCAGGGTCATCTAAATGTATGAGAGGGCTTCTTAGTATTGTACTTTTTATGAACTACTATAAGTTAGTTTTTATCTTTTTCCTTACTCTCTTTATTGTTAACTTGTTTCCATTCAAAGTATGTACGTTTATGATTTCTTGAATTAAATTGTAAATTGATATTGAAATAAAATAGTCATATTTTGGGAAATTCATTAATTTTTAAAAAATATTTAAAATTATACACATAGTTTGCGTTGAGACAACTTTTAATTTCTTTTGAACAATAATATGGAAGTAATTGTGTAATTTCTTTTTGATAATTCCAATTAAAGGAACATATTTTAAGTTTGCTCTTAAGTTTTGAATGAAAACAAAAGGAGAATTGGTGTGGGACAAACAAAACAATATACAAATGAACCTTTGAATTAAATTAAAGGGAAGAGTTGACAATGTAACAACATAAAAGTAATAAAGGGGAGAGTTAGTCATAAACTATTTGTTAATATACTATGTAGTAAAATTAATTTTTAATTTAATTAAAAAATATTTTGTTATTTTCCTTCTATTTTTTTCTTCCTTGTATTTCTTAAGAATGTTTCTTCTTTTACCCTTAATGTTCCTATTATTTTAATATCAAAATAGTGTCATCTTTCTTAGCTTATTTTAGTTTGTTCTATGTTTTAATCCATAGCTTAGATAACCAAAGTGTTGGTCTTTAATGGGATTTCATAAGGTGAATTGGTTGTTAGTGAATTTAAAAAATTTTTACCTGATAATATGGAATGACAATGTAGTTAAGTGCAATTTCATAAGCACAAATAATGCAAAAAGATTAGGAATGAGAATTTGCAAACCAACATCAAGAAAGTAAACCTTGCCTATATCCACTCTTCACGACTTACTATGACATGATTTTACATTAAAGCCTAAGAATATGGCACCAACATGGTACCACATTCAAACTCATGTTCTAACATGGCACATTTATTATTTAGGAGAGTTTACTATATGACCAAACATGATATGAATAGGGATCCATATTTCTATCATGTTTTCCTTGATCATTTGCTAATATTATACATGCTCTGCCTATGTTCTATAATACGAAATCAACATAGTCCTATGTTTCTTCTTTCAAGACTTGTGTTCTCAAGAGAAACCCTCAAAGGTGTGAGTTATATAAGTCACTTATCTAACATAGAGGCAATATGGTCCCATATTGGTCTAATATGGCATTAATTTTTGCAAAAATTCTAGGGTTTAGTGCATAAAGGGAGAGAGAGTAAAAAAAGCAAGAGGGAGATCAATTAGAAGCCGACTAAAAACACTTAGGATTAAAAGAGAGAAAAATTTGGAGAAAAGTAAGAAGTACATCAAGACTCGTCAAGAACATCAAGATTTTAAGATCCATAAGAATAATTTCTTATTTCTTTCTTTTTAATTGTGATTTTTTCATAATGAACTAAATTTGCATATAGATCTAGATGAGATGAACCATAGACCTATTGTTTTAAATTGATTATTTTATTTAATGTATGATCCTAGTTTTTTTGGAACTAATGATGTTTATTTATTGTGTTAGATTGAAGTACCCTGTATAGATGATTCAATATGGAATTTCATATATAGGCATTGAGAAATCATGTGTATGATTGGATCAAAACTTAAATAATGAGAGTTACATATAGTTCTATAGTCCTAGATATAGGACCATATAAATATTAGGTTAGAATCTAATATATAAAGGACATTCATAAAATAAGTTAATGTGCTCTTACTCTTAGATGCTTTATTAGAAAAAGATTTCACTCAATCAACTTAGGGATATGAGTTATATATCTTGAGAAAGAATATAATTATAACTTTGAAATTCTTGTTGATATAAGAATCTAGGATTAATCACAAAGTTACGAATATCGTACCGGACTTGATACTAGATTGGGTTCTGGTATGATATTGTATCGGTACTAGTCAATACCGGATACTGTTTCGGGTAATTTTTTAAATTTATGAAATAGTTCTGAATTTTTTTAAAATTTGCAAAATAGTCCATTGGTATATTACATAGTTGTACTGTATACTTTATAAGTTTACATTTACCCTGTCTCCAAAAATCATAATAATAAATAATAATGACAATTAATGTGAAATAACAATAATTTTAAATATTTCACATATAAATAATAACCACAATTAATATAAAAAACACAATCTTCATCATCATATAAATATAAAATTAAGAATAATACAAGTATTTAAAATATTACAATAATACATCTTCATCGTATAATAAATAATAATTACATCAAAACATTCAATAAAAAGAATAATAAATATCTTTAAGTCTCACACTATTACAATTTACAACAAGAGTTTATGATGAGGAAACATTTAAGTAGAAGTTAAACCTGAAACAAAAACATTTACAATTACATTACATATATAGAATTTAACATTTACATCAAATATAAGTAAAATTAAGGGCCTGTTTGGTTGGATATTAATTAATGGAATGAAACATAACATAGTAAAAAGTTGTTTGGGAGGGATGGAATGATTCATAATGTAATGTAGTGAACCCTTATTTGGAAGATAGATGGAATGGAATGTAATGTATAATAAATGACTATTATACCCCTGATATTAAAATGGTTGTTGCAAGAGATTTAACGTTATGATTTTAAAATAGAAATCATGTCCAATTAAAAAGTCACGATTGTGACTTTTTAAATATATTTTATATTTAAAAATAATAAAAGTTTTATTATTTTATTATTAATTATATACAATTTATTATTAATTATATAAAAATATCATTATTAATTATTTAATAATTTTTATTCTATTATATGTGATTTATATTTAAAAATTATTTTATTTATATAAAAATATATACAAACAATTAAATAATAATTTTTATATTTTTTCTATTTTTCATTAATAAAAATTTTATTAATTTTTTATTAATTATATACAATTTTTTATTAGTAATATAAAAATATTATTGAGGGTGATAAGCTGTGGATTATAATAAATGAGTTTGGGGAAAAGGGAGTTAGAAGAAATAATTGGTATTAAGAAAAATTATTAAGAGTATATTAGGTAGTATGTATTTATTAGTTTATGTTCCATTCTAAACGCCCCGAATCGAAGATTTCTTATTTTCACTGTTTAGGATGAAATGGAACGTAACATGAAACCCTCCGCTTTTATCCCATCTCGTTTCATTTCATTATGAAACTCTCAATCAAAAGATGAAAGTGTGTTACGTTCCATCCCGTTCCATTACTTACCCCTCAACCAAACAAGGCCTAAAAGAAAAGAAAAAACAAAAAGCTGGAATGAAATTCAATCGTCTACGGGAGGATACCAACTATAACTGCACTGACCTCAGTTATCATTTGGTACAAAATCTTCATTATTGAGAGGAGCTTCATCATCATTATCATTCAAATTTAATGCACCAAATAACATGTCAAGGCTTTCCCATCCAAGATTATCTTCCAATTCTAAGTCATTGACATCTACTAAATTTGGTTCTTCAGAAACCCAATCCGCCAAAACATCGATGTTATCAATGGAAATTGG
>JAOTAY010059203.1:0-18708 GCA_025629805.1 Erythroxylum baracoense | reverse complement strand
TAATGGTTAAGGATAGGATGCAAGATGAATTGTGGTGAAATTGTGAAGTGAATTGTGTGTTGAATGGTGTAAAATAGAATTAAAAATAAAAGATGCAACAAAAATTAATTATGAGAATTGAGTTCAACCAATCAAATCAGAAATTAAACACAAAAGTATTAACAAGTGAGCAATATGCAATCACAATAGAAATCAACTTAAGGAATTTACCAATTTATGAGAAAAGGTATTTTACTTATCATTAATGCTAACCTAGTAGATTATGTGACAATGAAGTGTTAGTTCTAGACTATCCTAGGGCTGATTACTCTCTCTCAAGTTATAACTATTAAACCCTAAATTATAAACCCTAAGTCCATGTATTATATAGTATGTAGTAAAGAGTGTGCAAACGGAAGTGTTGGATGGGGTCAACATGAATGAGATTTAGAAATTTTCTTCTCAAGTATGTCGGATTTAACATATTGACATATGGGTCGAATATATATATTTATTACTAAAACTTCCTTGTATATCATTGTTTAAGGATAGTACGGATGTATATAACATTGATGTGAGTTTTGATGTCACAAATATTGACACCTTTTCTATTTAAGGGGGCTTAGGCTCTGTACGTTTTCAATTTAAAGGAAACAAAGACAGATAATTGATACCATTAAGGGTAATTTGAGAGAAGAGCTTGTAGTACTTAAAGCAATAATGAATTTGTATCCATAATTTATTTAATAATTAACCATGTCCTAATATTCAATGCATCGATCCTTAAGAAACCAATCTCTATTTTTACTTCCAATTGTTTTGAATGTTAGCAAAGAGTAGTTACAACTATTAGATTCATTTTTTAGACATTTATAATAGTCTTGGAAAATATGTCACAGTAGAGAAACATTTCAACCATTTATAAGGCAAACATTTGTGATGAATGTCCCTTAGTTACTCAACTAGGTCACATTTTATTAATAGGTTTGGTTGTAGCCTTTCGACGCGAAGGCAAACATTTTTTATGGTTGTCCCCTGATTACTTAGTTATATCACATTCTCAATTAGCTACTAGCTTTATTCATAACTCAAAGGCCGACAAAATAGTTATTTATTGAAGATACACACACATTTTTTTCTTTTTTCACAATTTGCGTAGCCTACTTCATTTCTTTTAGCTAATCGTCCTTATGAAAGGTTACTAATGATCTTACTTATTTAATTGACTTGTAATTAGAAATGTGTATAACAAATTTCCTAAGGTGAACGAATTAATGTCATATCCTAATTAATATGCATATTCAATCAAAGATACTTAGAACACAAATTTCACAAGCTAATATGTCTTTACAACTTGAAAAACTATGTTCAAAGCTAAACTAATTCCATTAAGTTATAGCCTATTTACGCATTCACACAATTCACACCTATGCTACATACCATGTCAACCTAAACAAAAACTAACAACATGACATGCAAAATTTACATTCATGATGAAAAATGCAAACCTCCCCACACATAGAGAACGTATTGTCCTCAATATAAAGAGAACAACAACACATAAAAGAAACTAAAAATGACAAGAAAAGGTAAAAACAAAAGGAAAAGAGAAAGGTTAGAGCATCAACTCATTACAATGATTGAGGTAGTGACAGTGTTGTTAAAGGAATTTGGAGATACTTCCAGCCATGAAGTTCCAACAATTCACTCCCTACAAAATAAAAATAACAAAATACTAATAAAATAAAATAACGCAAATAAAATTGATCTTAATTCTTAGGTTGCCTCCCACTTAATGCTTAGTTAATGTTACTAGCTTAATGTTCTATTCCTTCCATACTCAACCTGGGTCAATTTTAAGTGGCTTGCATCCACCCGTTTTGCCCAATTTTAGCTTCGTAGCTTATAAATAAGCTACATATTAGAAGATAAAGAAAAGGACATAATCAATTGAGTCTAAGAATTCAAGTAATTTTTGTAATGCCCTCTTTTATAACAAATTGCCAATATAAGCAGGAATGATGAAATCCTATGAATCTTCAATAGAATAAAACAGTTTGTGTTGTAAGAAGGTGAATTGCTCATCTTCTTCTACAGTCATCATTGTCCACTCTTCTGCTTCAAATTCTTAAACAGGGACCTCAAAATATTCCTCAAACTTTGCATCCCTTGTTGCCTATTCCTTACAGCTTACTTCTGTAAAGCAGCCCTTCTCTTGTGCTTTGATATACTCATTCATTACATCTATTTTCATGTAAGAGTTGTTTTCTTTTAGATTGTTCAAGTCTTTGTTCATATTGAACTCCACATGTTCATCACCAATTCGAAGGAGCACTTGCCTTCATAAACATCTATCAGTGCTTTTCCTATTTTCATGATGGGTCGTTCAAGAATTTGTGGACATTTCTTATCCTCTTCGAAATCTAATACGACGAAATCCACAGGAATAATGAACTTGTTTGCCTTAATAATAACTTCTTCCACCACACTAAATGGTTTCTTTATGGATTGATCCACCAACTGAATTAGCATCGAAGTTAGCTTTACATCACCGAGCCCTAATTTACTAAAGGTTGACAAAGACATAAGGTTTATACTTACGCCTAAGTCACATAAGCATTTTTCAAATTCTAACTCACCAACCACATAGGGTATTGTGAAGCTTCCAGGATCCTTTAGCTTAGAAGGCATGTGAATGGTGATAATAAAACTACAGCTTTCAATTAGTGCTACCTTTTGATTGTCTTCTTAATTTTACTTCTTTGTTAACATGTCCTTTAGGAATATGTTGTACTTGGACATGTGTTCCAATGCCTTGACAAAAGATAGATTAATTTGTAAGGTCTTTAATTTCTCCACGAACTTTGCAAATTGTTAATCTAGTTTGTTCTTTTGTAATCGTTGAGGGTATGGAATCTTGGGTGGATATGACTCCCTATACTTCTTTTTAATAATGCATTCACCAATTGACTCATTTGTACCTCTAAGTTATGAATAGAAGAGGCATGGTTTTTAGTGACTTGCTTGAACTTCTCTTCCAATCTCTTATGATTTTCATCTATGTTTACAAACTTGTCTAAAATTTTGTCTAACTTAGAGTCCATAGAATTGGATTTCTCTTGTTGAAATCTAGGTGGCCCTTGAGGTCAGAATTGACCTCCTGTATTATTCGAACAAGAAAATTTTGAGAGGTTCTGCCACCTAGGGTTGTTATTGTTTGAATAAGTGTTGTTTCCTTCTCCTTGACCAAATTGTGTATTCATATAGTTGAGTTGCTCTATGTTGTTATTTTACATAGCGGTAAAATGATTATATTGACTGCATAATTTGCATCTACGTTGAATTATTCTAAATGGAGCGAATGAAAAGGCTTGGAGACTATTAAGTTCTCTTGTTAAATTGTCAATCTTAGCCTGCATTGTTGTCATTGAATAAACAACAATGACTCCTTTATGATCTTGGAAACTAGATTATTGTCTACTTCTGTCTGATGACTAAAGACAACCATTGTTCGCCATCTCTTCTAGCAAGTCCTCTGCTTCCTCAATTATCTTTTGCATAAGAGATCCTCTATAAGTTGCATCTATAGTGCCTCTCGTGGGGGGATTAACTCCATTGTAAAAGGTTTGCAGAAGGAATCCTTTAGGTAGGTTATAGTGAGGGCACCTCTTTTGCGAATTCCCATGCTTCATAAAGTGACTTCCCATCACTTTGTTCGAAATTTGTGATCTCCTTTATCAACTTTATCATCTTGGTAAGGGGGAAGTACTTTTCTAAAAATTCACGAACCAACTGCTCCCAAGTTGTGATATTTACAGGGCTTAACAAATAATACCATGCCTTAGCTTTATCCCTTAATGTGAAGGGAAAGAGTCTCATCCTAACTGAATCTTCCAACATTCCATGATATCAGAAAGTATCACATATTTTCCAAAAAATTCACTAAATGAGCGTTAGGATCCTTATTAGTTAACCTATAAACTACAAATTGGTTTTAGATGTTTAGCAAAGCTGACTTAATCTCGAATGATGCAACTTAAATTGGTGGTCAAGTCATGCCTTGATGTGCAGCATTGAACCCTAGTCTCATGAAATCTATAAGGGTTCATTATTGGTCTCTTTGATTGAATTCTTTCGCCATTATTTCTTCGATCTCTTCTTCTTGACATCTTGCTTTTCGAATTACTTATTCTAATCGGATGATATCAAGTGGTAAAGTTTTGGCGATCTTGCTTAAACTCTGAGTGAATCTTGTGTTCATGCAGTAGCACGAACATAAGAAAGAAAAAATTCCTTAGAAAAAAGGAATCCAAATAATCCTAAACTAACTTCCTAATAACGGTGCCAAAAACTTAATAAACAAGTTTTATCTACTGTAAAACCCCCCAACATTTTGAAAGTATATGAATTGTAACTCGCAGTAATTAAGGTGTCGATCTTAAGAGGAACTAGCTAAAACTAATTGAATCCTAACTTTGTCTAAGGTTGTAAAACATGATTTAAATGAAAATAAAAATAACTAGAAAATTAAACAATCAAGTATGAGTTGAATGAAATTAAAATTATGAAATTAACACAATTAAATCAAACAAAGCACTAACCACTTAACAAATGAGAAATCGTAATAAAATAAGATCAATCAATTATAAGAACATAGGATTTAATCTATCGTCATTTTGCTACCTTAACCACTTTTAATTCAATCAATATCGATCCTATATTTTTCAAAGGGTTGATTATTCTCTCTCAAGATCTGAACATTTAACCCTAATTAATAAGCCCTAATTGATTCCAAAATTTTAATTTTGAAATCTCTCAATTAACAAAAACAACTTACGCCTTTAATTAGTTCTTAAGTGATCTATTCGATAATTGGGTCCTCGCACAAAATCTCTCTTTGTATGATTATCGATATGATATTTATGTGATCTATTAGCTTGTTAATTCTTATTACCAACCTAATCATGATGTTATCAATTCAATCTCTCAATTTATTATCGAAGTATGCAAAAACCATAAATATCATAATACCCAAACATTTCATTGACATCAAAAGCAATTAATTCACAAAATGATTCAAGAATATATCCCACAATGAAATTAGAACATCATCGAAAACATGTTTCAACATTCTCAAACCCAAGTGTATATCAAGTTGAAATAAATAAACAAGAGAAACTAGAAAAGAACTAGAAATGACTGGGTTGGAGTGGCTGAATAGGAATTATAGATGCTTCTCTTTTCTTCTCTCCTCTTTGATCTTCCTTAAGCTCTTTCTCAATTTTTCAAATGAAGGCTTGGTCTCATTAGGGTCATTTAAAGTTCTTATATAGTTATTTTTTTCATTTAGGGTAAAAACTAGGTTTTACCCAAGCCAAAAAGTCCAAAGACCCTTCAAATATTAAAATAGAAGGAGATCCTCACGTCTAGTAAGCGCTCGTCATAATCGTGTCAAAGGTGTCACGATCGTGACCTAGTGTGATCCTCTTCTGTCTTAATCGTGACCTTAAGGAGACCTTATGTCATGATCATGACACTCATGTCACTATCATAACCTAGCCTTCTTGTCCAAGCTTGCTCCAACTTCCTTCAATCTTCATTATCTGGGCTCATACACTAATAAACACATTAAAACACCTCAAACGCACAAAATTAAAATCCAACATCATGCTCTAAACTAAAAAAACGCTCAAAACCATAAGCACGCAATCACATTAACATAATTATAAAGCTAAACATAGGAAAATCATCTAATTAAAACCTAAAAACATAATAAAACACCTACCAAAACCTAATATAAACTACAACTATCTCTTGACATTATAGCTTAATGTAAATTGCGATTTGATGTAAGGGTAGGGTAGCATCCAACATCATCTTTTTTCATATAAAATAAGATTTATAGGTGTTGCACTGTAAATACTAACTAATTTTTGTAGGTGGTAGTTAAATGATTGTCTATATAATCACAATTTGTTACATATTGATGTGAGCACATTAATTGTAAAGTGATATGTTGTGTAAAGATGTGTGAACATGGTGCTACTGAGATGTAAATATTTTATTTTCAATTTTTAGATGTTCAATTTGAAAATAAATTCTTTAACATCAAAAACCTTGTTATGATTGAGGAAAAAATTATTGTGTTCATGTTTAAGTTAAATAACATTATTTAAAAGTTTCTATAATTGTTAAATAGAAAATAGATTGAAAAAGTTATTAAGGAGAAAAAGGAAGGAAGTCAAAGTGTACAATTTTTTTCCTGTGCAGAGTGAATTGCATCACTAATTTATGTTAGTATCCTCACATGGTAAGAATAATTACCTCATTTTTCTAGAGTAATTACATTACTCTTTGTCCAAACCTGAGCATAAGTTATAGGTTGGTGTTAGGAAATCAGTGGGGTACCAAAATAGTGGAGATTTATATTGATATAGGTGTTAGAAGAGCCACGTAATCATCACCTATGCATCTGATCTACAGGTAGGGAGATTGGAGTAGAGGGTATGCTCTTAAACGGAGGTGAGTTATCTCACCCTTCTAGGTCAGCGGTCTCTTATTATGAGTATGGTTACCTCACACCCTTAGAGTAGTTTCATTACTCCTAGACCATGCTTAAGGCTTAAGTTCTTAGTGGCCTTTGAAAATTAGCTAGCGTCCAAAATTAATGGGTATTATAATTGAGATAAGTGATGGTGGAGGCCATAAAGTAATCATTATTCGGCCTAATGAGGTCTCAATCATGGTTTGATAATAATAAAGTATATTAATATTAATGAATTTATTTTTGGTGATATTAGTAATTCAATTATAAAGTAGGAAGGTAATATATGACATATCAAGTTTAATGAAAGGGAAAAGTGACTAAAATAGCAATTGAATCATCTAAAAAAATCAAAGATCAACAAAATGAGTGAAGTGAGGCATAAATATAGTTCAAGTAAGCTCTAATGAAATTTCAAGTAACCTCTAATGAAATTTAAGTAATTAACTAAAACAAGAAGAAATCAAGCACTTAAAGATGTAATAAATCACTATAATCTTTCTTGTAATCTTATCCAAGTTATTTCAATGGTTTAAGGGTTCAATAATTAATTGATCGTTTATATATAGGAATAATGCGCAAATTCTTTCATAAATAAGAAGAAATTTCACTACATAAAATATGGAGTTTAAAGACACAAAATGTGGAGTTTTTAGACGCTTTTTTGCTTTTTAAAAATAATTTTAAACGATTTATAAAGCGTCAAAAAAATAAGTGTCACAAAAACTATTTTTGACGGTTTTCTTAGATACATAGATGCATCGAAAAAACATACATTTTTTATGCATCTAACTGTTGAAAATCTATTTACACATAGATGCGTCGAAAACATATTTGATGATTTTCTTAGACACATAAATGCTATTTTAGACGCTTTGTGTAAGCTTTTAGATGCTTTTCTTTGTCGATATTTTTCATTTTTTAGACAATTTTTTACGTTAAAAATCTCCACAATTTTTTAGTAAAAAAATAAGCTTACAAATTGCTTTGTGCATCTTTTTTAAGATCACTCACATGCATATTATTATAATAAATTTTAGAAATTAATATAAAATATGTATCTGCAAATTATTATAATAAATTAACACTTTTGTTAATTTATTACACAGTACTTACACAGGAAATCATCCAACCACAATCACTTATTGTAACTGCCACTTTGATTTGAAGTATCAATATATTTATTCCATTATTGCCCTTGAGGACTAACTAGATGCCTAGGAGGGTACAAAGAGTCCAAAATGAAACGAAAGAACTAGCTGTAGTATGTAAAAACAAAATAGGATAACTCATTGACCCAATTGAAGATAATCCGTATACAAAATGTCATAAATTCCCTTCAAAATCTAAGCTAACAAAATTCGCTTTTCATAATGGACCTCTCACCAAACATTAACCAAACTCATGGCATGGTTGTCGTCGTCTGAACACCACCTCCTTCCTTGCATTAATCATAATGGAGATGGTGGGATCTTGAACATCTATAAGAAACAATGAAAGGTGGTATCTTGAAAATCTATATATATATATATAAACAATCACAAGGTTATGACATTGCTACAAAAACAAGATGATGATGATCATATCAAGAGAATAAGTCCTTCTGTCTTAACTTTCAAATGTTAGACTTAGAAGGTCTTCCTCCGTAGAAGTTGCGACAGATGCAAAATGACATCTCCATTATTAAGCGTGTGTGCTCATTAATCATAAGAAAAGAGAAAAATGAATTCAGGGATTTATTTTGTATACACAAGAAGTGCAACCCAGTACATATTATACATCTTATAGTATTCACGATTAAGTCATATATATCACCTGAGTGCAAATCAAACAAAAAGAACATGAACTTTGTAGCTGCAAATCTTAACTTTAAAAGAACATCTCTAGTACATTTCCTTACAAGTCAAACCTCACATTCCATGGACCGTTCATGTCTGCATTCAAAGTCTAATTATTTTCCTTAATCTGAAAATAAGGCACCTGAAAGATAGAGAGAAGAAAAATAACTTATAACATTGCAAATGTAAGTTAATTATATGATTTGATGGAAAATTACAATGTCAAATTTTTGGATTAGTTAGGAGAGTAAAACGAAGCGAAAACTACCAAAACTATAGGATCTAAACCTCAAGGAAAGCGTATTATATTTAAATTAATTTTTCCTCAAGTAATGCCATCCTTTATTCAACAAATACATTAAAATCTTAGACACCCAACATCATGAACTACCAAAACTACAGGATCTAAACCTTACGAATCTTGAACCACACTAAAACTACAGATGAGCAAATGATGAAACTACAATACAACAGGCCCTCCACACTTTAGCTTATCAAAACGAATGATTAGGCAGTAGGAACGGGAATGGATCACTCAGGAAAAAAGAATTTTGCAGAGGCAGAATACACATGAAATATGGGAAAATGGAACCAGATTTAGGCTGATTTTGGTTAAAGAATAGGAAATCCAAAGAAAATGAAAAGTCATTTTAGAATCTTAACAAATTAAACTTAGAGATCCCACATTGTTCGCGAAGAGAGGAATGAGAATAGACAATCATGCATAATCATCAAAAGCAAATGACAGAGAGAGGAGAGCTTATAGTTACAAGCAATCGATGAAGTCTGTATCTAATGGTAGAGCAGTCTGTAGATTATAGGTGACAGGGAGAAGTAGGTGGAGTGGAAATAGAGTTGAGTACTACTGTTTAGGGCAAGGCCTTTAGTGGGGAAAAGCAAAAGCAAGTCCATTCAAAGGAAGAGATGAAGTAGGCTTTCAGGCTAGAGAATAAACCACATGCATCTTCTATTGGACCAATAGGTTAAACTCTATCACCCACGCGTATAAGTTTCCAACCTTTTTACACCATAAATAACGTACACTGGTCTCAATGGCTAGATTCAAGCAATAATGGGTTGGCTACACAAGCAAACAAAATTTATAATACAAAATTTAATTTAATTATTGTACCCATAATTTTCACTTTAAATATATAATATCATGTTAACATAACAAAATGAAATGAAATAATGATTTCCTAATAATTAATTGCAATTTAAGAATTAAGTGAAATTATTAAATTTAACAATTTAATTATTAAATAATAAATTTGAATCCTTGTTTTCTTTATTTATTTAGAAGTTTTAGACACTTTTTTAGTATATTTTTTAGACTAATTTTGCCATCTTAAATAAATGTCTAAAAACTCCACCAATTCTTAAATTATTTAAGACAATTATTAAATGCGTCTAGATATAAGCATCTAAAATCTCCTTATTTTGGTGTAGTGTTTGATTTAATATTTAAATAAAATATCTTGATATTTAAACAATAAGGAAACTTTTAAAATGACTTTCAAAGATTTTTTAAATCAAAATGAGGTGTATTAATACTTTTGAAAAACTTGAAGTGTCGAAAACTAATTCAAAGTGTTTTTAAAAGTTGAATTATGTAAAGGTTTGACTTGGATTGCCTAATCAAACATATAAATAAAAAAATTTAGAGAATAAGTGTATCCTGGTAAGTTAGGGGTAGGCTAACCAATAAACTAGCTTAACAGACATAGGCTAGTTGAACACAAGAGATTAATTAGCCAATTTCCCTAAGAGCCTAGTCATTATAACAACTAATTTATATATCTAGCAGTAAAATGATGTTGGGTGTAATTACATTATAATTGATTTATGGGAAGAACCTTTGGCATAGTAGACAATTACTAAGTGCTTTGAGAGGTCATAAGATTGAAAAGGAAGAAATTATATTCTAAGTACAAAAAGACTTTAAAACGCTTATAAACATCCGTGATTAAGAGTGATAAATTGAAATATCATAAGCATAACTTGCTAGAATTTAAAAGTATAGTTGTTTCTAATAAAAAATTTTTGTATGAGAATGATATTCATAAGAGTTAGATATTAAAGGAAATCATTGTTGGAAACCAATCATGATCGAATCACAGGCACAGCTAAAAAATAAAATGTTTACAGTTTCCAATTAGATGCCGATAATTAAATAACTTGAATAATAACACACATATCATATAACAGGAAATCTTCCCTTATTCAATTTTCCTATTGAAATCCTTTTAAAGCTTCTCGATGTATCAATCACAAGTTGTTCACATGTCCAACTTTTAACGGTATCCTCCGAACAATTTCTCAACTCTTAAGAGGAATTAAGTAGGAGTGCTAGCTCCCTGATGCTTACTCCTATTTAAAAAAAAGCATTATGGTTTTAAAATTTCTATTAAAATTAAATACCTTAATTATAATTAAATTAAATTCAAACTCTAATTATAATTAATTTAATTTTAATAAAATCAAATATCTCATATTTGATCCTTAAAGTTTCTCAAAGTTTATAATTAAGTCCAACTTACTTAAAATTGATTTATCCTTAACAAATTGTTCTTTATTATGTGACCCATTAGGTTCCTAATACATTGATAATGATTATAAATTCTAATTCTAATTCATAATTAGAATCAGATAAATTAAAACTCTTTTTAATTTATATTTAATTCTCTAAATAATTTACAATCATGGATCAAGATTGATATCTTACAACATGTCGTGACCACCCAAATATTAGGAATGTCAAAGTGGTTTGACTTAACTTGTCCATGCATGGTTATGATGTATAATTTAATCCTTTCATCTTCCAATGTTTCAATTGGACAGAGTATGGATATAATATATATCTCTTTTGTATCCAGTTATGTTCATTCTTACTAATTAGCAATTGATTTATAATTGATATTTGAAAATGCCTTTTTAAATGTCAATTCACTCTGTCTAGAGAATTCCATATATCACTACTAATAAAAAATAGTAGAAAATTCTCTCTAATTACTTTAGAGTGATGAATCCTTTCTTAACTTACTTAACTATCTCTTTATGGTTCATACTGCATTCAATTACTACTGACTGAATTATTCTAGAACAGTTCATAATTAGCATCAAAATATATTAATTCTCACACGAGATACATTGTTAATCTTAAGTCTGAGGATCAATTATATAACTATCACTATGAGGAAATCCATAGACACATAAGTAATATTCCATTTTGGATTCTCATAGTTAGGTCAGTTTATTAACTAATTCTCTAATAAATACCCACAAATTAGTTTATCTTCATACTTCAATTTATGAAATCAATTTCATTCTTTATAAGAAAGAAGTATAATGTGTTCCATTTTTACCATTTCAACAATATCCCATCTTGATGAAAATGCAACTAGGAATATTTAGGAATAACGCATAAATATAAATTGAAATTTATAATTATGATCCCATCATAATTTCATTTATATAGTAATTATTATAGGGACTTTATCATGTTCATCTAAACGTGTACAAGATAAAGAATGTGTAAGCCCCTAGTATATAACCCTAGAAGCATTATAGTATGTCTAGGGTGTATTAAGAAGTAAACATAAAGAATTAAGTGTATCTAAGCATAGTAAGGGACATAATGGTAATTAATTTAAAAGATAGGAGTAAATTGGTAATTTATTCATTTAGGCATGGACATGCACAATTATATGTGAGTTATGGACTAGAATGAAATCAATTGATGACTTTATATGCCAATGTAGGAATTAAAGGAAGAAGAAGGACCAAATGTGCAATTTTGCCAAAAATCAACATATGGACCAATAGGATTGAGACATGTGTGTAAGACTAGAAACTTCTTGAAGTGGGAAATAGAAGAGAAGGGAGAGGAATGTGTACGGAGTGTTTTAACTCCAAAATTTTCTCTTCTCACCTCCTTCCCATTCCATCTCCTTAATCACATCATTTCGCATAAGGAATCAAGATAATCCGAGGTGAAAATCAAGATAAAAGTTTGTGGTTTTGCTTCTCATCTTCGTCTTTCTTGCTTTGCTCATGAAGAGATGGAATTAAAAGGTTGGATATGGGATTGAGATATGTATTTGTGGTGTTCTAGTTGGTGAATCAAGCAAAGACAAATGGGAAGAGAAGGAAGAGTACTAAAAGAAGAACTAATTGGCAAATTTCATGGTTTGGGACTACATTTAGTTAATTTTAGTATGTATGCATATTTGAATGTGTAAAAAGATTGATTTAGAAATGAAATGGTTTCTGAAATGATGTCTTGGTGTTACTTTTCATGGAATTGGTTGAATATGACAAGAGAGAGTAACGTTTAGTGAAATTTTGTTTTAGGTTCTCGATTCACTTGAACCAGCCCCATTGTTTTGGCCAGAACTCAGCCTATAGACCTCTAAATTGGGTGATTCCAAATGGAGAGGAAATTTAAGACTTAGAAATAAAAATCTATAGAAGATACCAAGATGATATTGGAAATTGAGATAAAAAAATGATGGTTTGATGCTGCCCTTGCATTAGAGCAGCTTGTGATGTTTGGTGTTTATCTCATGACTTAGAAATCAAAATGGCTTGATCTTTGATGATATGGAAATTAGAGACATAGGAGAACAAATTTTTAAAAGACCTCAAGGCCTAAGTTGAATGTTTTCTATGTGAAAATTTCAGAACAAGTGGAGACCGTAATGAAATTTGCTTCTGGACTGTTTTGGTTACCCATTTTAGACCCACCGTGGGCTTAGCCCAAATTGCACTATTTTAAGTTTTTCACTTCTGATTTTTTTCCCAAATCATATCAAAACATTTTTGAATGTTTATGAAACTTTGCATACACCTAGAAATAATTGAAATATAACTTGCCATATATGAATTGGGTGATTAAACATTGGAATTTTAGATTGAGCATAATGTATGCTAAAGAAAATTTACATGTACATAGATGATTTATATGCATATTTTTTGCTTATATGTATGTAGTATGACTATACAAGTTCACATACTAATGTTGTGAAGATAATTAAGTACACTTTAACATGTTTCATATTTAAATGAGGTATAGGAATTTATATACTGGAATCATGTGAATGTACCTCGAGAAACACAATTGAACAAAACATATACAAAATAAATCATACGAGTATTTGTGATTTGAATACTACCTTAATGGTGATAAGTTATGACTTGCATGTATGAACTTGAAAACAAATTTTATGTTTTCAAATGAATATCATGTAATTTTGACAATATATTAATTATGAAAATGGCAAGTGATTAAAGGAAACGTTACAGTGCTTGCTTTATTGTCTTAGTGATGGATAGATAGGCATCTCTATAGGGTTACAGTGCAACTGCTACAATTTGACACCACTGATGTCATCATTTCGAGACTATAATGTCTTCATAGTTTGATAACTTCGGGTATCTATAGTTCGATACCTTCGGGTATCTATAATTCAACCTTCGGGTATCTCTATGAGCAATATGTCTCTACATACTCCCACTGAAGAGGACAAATATACTATCACTAACCTTTTTGTGGACATAATAAATTCACAATCATCTCTAACATAAACTCTTTGAGTCCATTATGACAATGAATCTTTCAATTTTTTGTAGCCTTTCAATTATACATCGAATGTATCAACAAAGGCACTAGTTCCAATAGGACGTACTGTCATAAGACTTGAACTTTTCAAATTTCATCATACTCCCATTACTTATCTTAAGAACCATTCTCCTGTAAGTATTCATTGAAACAAACAATTTGTTCAATAAGTCTGTTAGATTATATCCCACCTTTTGGATATCTTACAACCTTTTATTACGCAATTTAGTTTTAAACTTAATGGATAATACATGATTCAGCTAAGAATCGCATCCCTAAATCATTAACTTTGACTCTTTCAAAGACTTAGCATTTCATATCTAATATGAAATCTTGCTAATTGATTCAATTAGAACTATTGAAGATAAGTTATTATACTAGGCATAGTTATAGAAGAAATAATATTAAATCATACAATATCACATGTATCTTCTTTCTTATATAAATCCATACTCTTATGAATTTGGTTGTCAATGTATTCATTAGAGAATCTTACTCCTTATAGATAATCGAAATTTTAAAAATTACCACAATGATCTCATCGAAGTGCATCAACATTCTCAATGCTTAACTTCTACTTAGAATTGAACAATTTGAACTGTTCAAAATTTTAAATCATTATTTCATTTAATACAAATGACTATATCACATAAATTCATTATTAACTTAATGAAATATAAGTATGATCTTTTTATGAATTGTTATTCCATCCAATACATCACATGTATAAGATTTAACAATTCAATATCATCATCATTCTTTCACCAAAGGTTGATTTGGTTAATCTTCAACCTGACAACTTTCACAAGTTTATAACCAGTATACATATATCTTTGTATGTAACTTTATAATTCTCGTTATTTTGATTTAACCAATATGGCATAAAAGGATAGTTTCATTTATCCAACTTTGTATTCTTATCATTTATGTTAATTATAAGTCTTCTTTGATCCAACACATACAAACTATTTGCATAAAATTGGATCAAATACTTTTTCTTAACAATCTATTTACTATCATTTCTTAAACATTATAGTAATGTTGAATCTAAATGCAATATCAAATACTCATAAGAGTGAACTAGAAATATATATAATCTTTATCATATTTCATATACAGGTCTTGCAATCATTTTTCTTCTAATGAAAACTATTATCATACTATAGAAAATGCCTTTAATTAATGTCCATGTTTGTGCTTTTAATAGGCTAAATTAAGTGGAACAATTCCAATAAAGTACCATACCTTTTAGCTCCACTTTATACAACCTCTTGCATCTTGTTATTATGGTGCTGACATATATCTTACGTGTTGCCATTAAAGTTTATGAGGCATTAGTCAACTCAAAATGTCAATACATTTTGTTATCCATAAGATTTTGATATATCTCTAAAACTTTAACACTAAATCCTTAACAAGAATTATAGCAAAATTGCATAATGGGCATACAATTTTCTCTTATAGTTTTGAGAACTCTTCTCAAATATATCCTATGTCCAAAATATTTGATTCATTAACTTAGTATCAACTATACTAAAATAGGTAAATTCCACTCATAACATAATATAAAAGTAAGAAAAGCAAGTAGTTAATTATATGTCATGACCACCAAATGAGATTAGGACCTTAATTATGTATTTGGTTACTCTCACTATTTTATTCAAGACAATAGCCTTGCTACTATTCGAAAAGATTACGTTAATCTTTCTAATGGGCTAGGATCCTATTCAACTTTAATTGATCATGAGTTTGCTCAACAAACTAGCTAAACTTAAGTTAGTTAGATAACAACTTTATCAATCACATCTCATGTGACTCCTATATCCATTAGTTGACAACTCTTACCAAAACATATCTTATATCTTATTCCTAACTCTACCTCAAAATTTATGTTACCATGAGTTTGCTCATTTAAATCATAGCAATTTAGTTAAGAAGAACCCACTGTCATAAAACTAAACATGTTCGGGTTAAAGTGGCCTTGAGTTTGCTTAAGAAGCCTAATAATAAACAGAGCTTTGGTTTATTCTTATAACAATAAAAGGCAGCAATCACATTCTCAAAATGTAATTAATATTTTAATGAGGGATGTAATTTCATTCATCTCATCAAACACAAAATTGCATGTAAAATATTACATGTATAAAACATACAATTTAACATACATCGAATATTTATGTCAAACATATAAATAAAGTATGCATCTTATGCACTCATAATCAAATTATATGTATAAAACGTCAAACTTTGATCTTCATAACCTAAAATAATATTTCCATTTACTTAGAAAAATTAAATTAGATTAACTCATTAATTCTTAATTGAATTAAATTCCTTTTCCAAATAGATATTTAATTTGATTTGAAAATCCAATTGGAAACTATTTCATTTATCCTGACACCTTTAATAAAATTTAATTGAAAACAAATTTCAATAAATTGTATTTCGTACTTATTATAATTTAGGAAAACTCCTTTTTCAAAATTATATAAATAACACATTCTAATCCAATTATGAAATTATTTCTATTCTAATTACAAATTGCTATTTCGAATCTCATTACAAAATTCTTTTCCTTAGTTAGAAAACTATTTTCTAATATTGTAAGGAAACTACTAACAAAATTAAATAAAACACTTTTAACTTTAATTAAGAAAGTCATCATATTATTTATTTAGAGATTGATATCTTAATTAATTAGAAAATTTTTCCTTAATATATATTAGAAAAATATTTTCAAAAATATTAAAGAAATCTCATTTTTCTTAAATAGTAAATGAAAAGACTTTTAAAAAATTTTTAATGAAGAAAATTACTTTTTCTAATAAATCAAGAAACTTATTATTCATAAATAAAGAACCAATTTCCAAATAAATTAAATAATAATTATCTAAAAAAATAAAATCATAAATTTAATTTATGTCAATCAAATGAAATAAATAAATTTAATTAAGAAACATCTTTCTTAACTAGTTAGAAAATACTTTTCTTAATTTTAAGGAGTCTAATAAATTAATTTCAACCTAATTGAAACTAATTCATTTTAATTTTTAAAACTTTTTTAAAATTAATTAGGAATCAATATAATTATTAATCTTAATCATATTAACAAAAATAATTACTCTAATTTCTGAAATTAAGATCTCTTTTTAATTAATATAATCTCATTATATTTATAATTTCTAGTATAATCTATTATGAAAGAAATCATTTAAAACCTTTGGCTTAATTCTAATTATTGATTTGACAACTAATTTAATTTAATAATTCAAATTCTTGAAAAATTAAACTAAATTTCAAAAATATTCCTAATAAAAATTCCCCTTAAAAATAATTTTCAAAAATTGGAAATTTTTTTTTTAATTTTAATAGAAATATAAACTAATTTAATCTCCATTAAATACATTTAATTTAAATTAAGGCTTTAAAATATTAAAAATCAAATAAAACAAGAGGAAGAGTCTGTTTGGCGTGTGCAGTGATGCTGCCTGTAGGGCATCCATTCACAGATCTATCCCTAGAAACGATGTGTCACGACCCGGAACCACATCGGGCATATGATAGCTACCGCATACCCGTGCTAAGGATAATTACGGTACCCTTAACTCGACTATGCAAAGCTAACTAGATATCTTTAAAAACATTTGGATAACATAAAGAGGTTCACATATAAGGTCATTTATAAACCATAAGATAGTCAAGAGTTAATTTACAAAATTATAAAGCATATCAACAAAATCATGAGCCACTATACAACAAAAGTACAAATCAGAGACTACCCACATGCGATAATACCCCGAAAATGACAAAAGACTGCACGTTCCATTCAGAACTTCACACTGACAAATTAACCTGCATGGTTGGGAAGCGGAGGGGGTGAGCACACTATGTACTCAGTGAGCAGAAGAAACATATATCACAAATAGAACCCGGTACATACCAAAACGGTCTAAATAACTTAAGAATAGTTTTATACATCTAAAATGCACATAACAACCTATGAAGTGATATGCATGACATAAAAACATATAGACCAAGTCTATGGCTCATGCCATACTGATTAGGAACCACATAGGCCTAGCCTATTAATCACTCATTCAGTGAACATAGGTTCCAGTTCCAGTACACATAAGTAGAAAAGCATCACATGTAAAAATCAAATCTCTACAGGAAGTCAAATATCATAATAAGACAAAACAATTATGTGTGTCACCGCTAGTCCGCCAAACTAGTGTACACACCCACCGAATCTCAGTGTTGGCTCGACTTTCATCTGTGGTGAGTCTAGACTACGGTCGACAAGAGCGTCATGACCCTGGGTGATGACCTCGTGGGTGACCAGAACTCTAGGTGTGCAATCACCCGCAAGTCCTGTAGAATAATGTCGTTACAAGGACTCAACTTTTATGTACCTGCGTCAAAGGTACGGGGGTCGTTTAATCTGTTGTGCCCAACACGCAATTGGCCAACCGTTTCCTCACTAATCAAAAAAATCATATATAAATATTAAGTACAAAAAAATCAAGTAAGGTATCATGCCTTTATTCATCGGTCCAACCGATAACATGGAACCTTGCCATAGCTCTAAGCCAAATGAGAACACATACATGCAATATACATGACTCGGTTACGCATATGTAAGTTCCAAAACATTATTTCATGCAATGAAAGTCATCTTTTGCACTCCAAGTGCAAAGTTATTCAAAAATGTAGTTTCAGAAAATAAA